>CM062825.1:22805856-22882218 GCA_031772345.1 Himalopsyche anomala | reverse complement strand
TAGTTTCAATAAA
Source organism: Himalopsyche anomala (assembly GCA_031772345.1). Taxonomy (NCBI): domain Eukaryota; kingdom Metazoa; phylum Arthropoda; class Insecta; order Trichoptera; family Rhyacophilidae; genus Himalopsyche; species Himalopsyche anomala. Next base: position 22,882,205 of record CM062825.1, on the reverse strand, counting down.
TTTATTATCTATGCTCACTCAGCGACTTATATTCATTTTTCAAAACGAGAACGGTGTTCATTCGAATAGTTATATTATTTCAAATTTCGAATGACATTGTTAGGTTGGCTTTAAGAGCCGTTGGGTTTTTTGGCGTTTCTCAGTAAAAATGGACGAAAGATCGTGTACACAAAAAGGCCATAATAAAGTTAATTGAATGGAGGTTGCTACAGCGAGGGACCTGTTATTTCGCCAACAATTTGACTCGCAGTCATTATACAAAATGGGACAGCGCCGACGAATAAAACTTGTCAAATTACCGAGCCCGACAAGAATAGACGATATTTTTTTTTACATTGTGTTTGGTGTCTGTGGGAAAACTAGAAATGGAACGCTAAATACAAAACAGCAAGGTCGGAGAGTTTAGGCTGTGAATTTATTATTTAAAGTAATATCAGATAATCAATCACTGACGACATCAGCTGAGTCCATTTTTTTAATAATGATTCGGTTTGATTTGAGTAGTCAAAATATTGCCTAATTTTTTAAAAAAATATCGAAGATTTAGTTCTCGTCACCGTACAGAATTTTGCTAAGTAATAAATTGACAGTTATGAGTAAAATGCTACATAACTAACTATAATATCAACATATAGTTAGACAATGTATTAATGGCTACCGGACACAAATAAAGATCGCTTGCCTTTAAATCTGCATTAATAATAAATACCGACAAAATTGGCCATAAGGCTATTGACAATTCTAGACAAAGAATTGGTATACAAGAATCTAATTGAGTTACTTACCAAATTTTTGCAAATTATTGTTAGCTACCAACTTTTACGGCAGTACGGTAAAATACTACGGAATGTTCATATTATTTAACGATTTTTTTAACTTGTCATATAAATTACATTAAATTATAGAAATATATATATGGTTAACAGTGTTTTTTCCATAATATAAGTTTACTTAAGTTAAAACTTAAGCATGCTTATGAGAAAGAATCAATTAATTGTATTCCGGAATATATTTATTAATTCAATACTTAGTTATATATGTTTCGTAGTTTACAAGACGATGTGATGGTAAAAACAAAGATATTAAAAAATCACATTCAAATATTGAATTGAATATTTTTCTACCAAATTTTGTGGTAAAAAATAATAATTGATAAACTTGCTTCTCTACCGGCTCATTTTTTTCCACTATATTTGGACTTATTTTAATCTGGGGATTCATTTTAACAATTCCAAGCTAGTGAAATAAACCATATATCAATAGTATTGTATTTTTCTATTGATAATGAATTTCCACCAAGTAACAAAAAAATCAAATTTCTTAAGAAAACCTCGTCCTTTTGTCATATGAAAATTTTTAATGACATATTGACTCAAAACTGGACATTTTCAAAATATATCGTTGAAATGCTAAATAATTTTCTTCTATTTCAATGTATCTTCAGACAGGATGATCAAAAAATAATAATAAGATTTTCCTTCTTTTTTTCTCAAATAATTATTAGCCTGATGATGATGATGGTAAGAATAAAACGTGTAATTCAAAATTTGAAGGATTTTAACAATACTGGTTCACAGGCGGCGAAAAGCCGCATCCAAGAAAATGTTGTCCTGGGAAGCAAATGATTACGTTAAAACAGTGGCGTACATAAAAGCCAAACATATTAATGATATTATTTTTAACAAGTAACTCACTGAAAGCAAGCCATTCCTAATATTCATGAAAAACATGTAATTCAAAATAATTTTTTCATACCGATTTTGAAACATATTTTCGCTATTCGTGCTGCAAAAAAAATATCTAATTTTACTAAATTTTAGAATTTGTGAAAAACATTCAGTATTATAACTATTGTCATATCGGTTGCCGTGTGCTAATTGTTCTCTAATGAAAAAATCATTCAGCAAAAAAGTCATGACTTTTGTGCTGAATGTTTTTTTTTTATTCTCTTGCTTGTTTTTACCATATCCACTTCCAATGTGGAGCATATGGACTCTTAATAGAGTTTATGTCAAAACAAGTGTTTCTACGAGAACTTCTTGTTACTCAGTTGCTCAGCCTCTCTTTTTCCAAAGAGAGTAGGAATAGAAGGATAAGGCTTGGACAGGACTAGTGGTTAGCTAATCGCTATCGATAAGCCCCGTTCATAGGATATGATGGTTGGGGAGGGGGAATTCAAGACATAATATACATCCATGCCTTCGAACAGAAATTCAGAAATTTATTGAAAAATCAATTTATAAAACTGTCCGTACTGGGATTCGAACTCGTGACCTCCGCAACTGAAGCCAACGACGTTGACCACTCGAACACACAGGCGGTTATTTTTATTTAAATATATTACTTCTTCACTGTACTGAATGAAGTTTGAAAGAAGAATTGTCAACAGCAAATTATTTTTTTATTACATATCTAATAGTAGGAGTAGTACTTACGCCATTTTCTAATTTTAACAATATGTTCGGAAGCGGACATGATGAAAAAAATCTGATACGATTTTTTACGGAATATGTCAGCAGATACATTGAGAGATATGGAATTTATTTGATATACCAGTACGCCACTGCGGGCGTATCCAGTGACCGTAAATCACGACAGTTATTCACGTTGGTTTCCCTGCCTCAGCGATATGGACGCTGCTTCCAATAATGGAAGTCTACTTATGTATCCACGTAACAACACTATTTACTCGAATCTCCGCCATAACCATAACTACACTTAGCCACACTGGAATGAATATAAAAATATCTTGAACCAGCTGTGGGCTGCCAATATGTCAACAAGTTGGCTTTCTTAATCCCAAAGCTACTAGCGGTATTTCAGGTAAAGAGGTAAGGTCGGACAAAACGCCGTTAATAATATATTTATGCATGTAGTAAGCTTGTCACTTAATTGATCAACTTCTTCTTAGTAAATGATGATACAATGTTTATACATGCTAGGAAATTTATTTATCAAAGCTTTAAGTGAGTTAAAGACCTTAAAATCAAATTGGAAAAAAAGGTTTCTGGGATCAGAATAATTGTGGAATCTGTTAATTAGACACTTCTTTCGCTAATGATCTCAAATAACTGTGTTCTATGAAAATAACGAAAACATGAAATTATGGTAAGTGATCAATCCCGGGATTTAAAAATTGTAAGTCTCGAGATGCCGGGATAACACAAAGGGTCCGGAATTGGATATCCTAGTCTTTTTGTTTTAGTGTGGCACAATATATATACGAATGATACAGTCGAAATGGTAATACAGTCTATTCTATAACTATGTAAAAATAAGTTTGCTGGATTTCGCACAACGCTAAATTGTCATTATTCCGAAACTTATATGTGCAGATTGTTCCACTGTTGCATTGCTGTATTATTATGCATATGCTGACATCAGTGGCGGATCCAGAAATTGTCCCAGGAGGGGGCCATTCAATTTGAAAATAAGCATAATACATAAATAATACATTAAAAAAATAAATGAAAGCCTTTTTTATGCGATTTTCTTTGCGCGATTTTGAGGAACATTTTTTTTTCATACATTTTTGATACTTTTTTACGCGATATTTTGATTTTTGGAACTGATTTATCAAATCATACGAAAGTGAGGTTTTTTTACGCGCCACCTTCCTCCAATGTATCGCGTAAAAAAAGATTGGGTATATATAAAAATAGTCAATACATAATTAAGTAAGTATGTATTCTATAAAACATAGTAAACTAAACAATTAAAGAGCCCATTTCAAAATAAAGTTTTAATAAATTATCAAAATGGAAAATAAATTCTCCCAAGGAGGGGGCCATGCCCCCCATGCCCCCCCCCCCCTTGGATCGCAATGGCTGACATTGTTATATGTAATGTATTGACGATATTCACCTTATCACCAGATCACTAGTGTAATTATAAAGTGTCAGAAATGGTTTCCTTAATACGTACCTTTATATGGAAATCATTTGCCTGTACTGTGTTATTAATCAATAATATATTAAATGCCTCAATCAGACGCTTCCTGTGATTTCTAAAAAAAAAAACAATTAACTGCCGGCCGACTATATGCACGTCGATCCGCGGACCCACGAAGTCTAATTACGCCAACACCTGTTTTCCATTTTCTCTAAAGAAAGGGAAAGGCACCTGCTATCTGGGTTTCAATCTTCACTGATTGCATGGCAAAGTTTTAAACTGCATGGGAAATACTAATAATATGATATTGCGAAATTTAAAATTGTAGCGCCAAAAACACAGGTCTGTGAATTCGCAACGAATATATTGTTATTAATTTTCGATAGTGCTTATATTTTTAACAACAGTAAAAAGCGAAAAAAATATTTTACTTACTCTCATGCATCAGTTAAAAAGAACTGTGTAATCTGATTTTACCTCGATGACAAGAAAAATTTACCTGTGCACATGCAAGCGAAAAGAGTTTATTGTAAACTTTCTTCGAAATTAATTCAATACAAATATTTTCTTTCCCATAGTTCTATTTTGAAAGAGTTTCAAAGTATTAACAACAATAGGTGCGAGAAATTTTTCCAGCTGTGGATCGAACACAACTTTAGTTGATAATGATGACGTTACAAAAAAACAAACATTTCGTTTCTGATAATGTTTTCATGAAAATAAAATTTACCAATTATTATTTCTAAAAACATTTACATATTTAAAAACGGAATGCTCAACGACTTCTTGTACTCTAAATTGTTATCATGAAAAAGCTAGTATATAATTGTTTTATATAACAATTGGATCCAATAAGAATATAATATATTGAAGTAAAACTGCTTAACTTACATAGAAGCATTGTCAATAAGTAATATTAATGCAATTACATGCATAGTAGAAGTCATAATAAAATTCACCTTTTACGATTTTTCACTGAAATAATTTATAAGGAAAATAAATAAAACATTATTTTTAAAAGATGATATATATTAAAACAACAGTAAGACACTTTAATCATTATATATTCTGCTTAGAAACTAAAGCGGATTTTTAAAAACTTTAAATTTACTACATCAAATAAATGTGTCTTATTGGAATTTCAGACAGTCATCACACAAAAATGCCTTCTCGGAATCGGCTAAGAAGAATTTCTGAATAAGATTCTAGCGTAAAACAAAATATTAATAAGTTTGAGTAAATATAAACAAATCACTATAAGTATCAATAAATTATAATAAACTTGGATGAATCATAACAATTTTATGGATCAATTTGAAATAGACAAAGACAACATGCTTTCTGTATTAATACTCAATGGACTTAGTGGTAATTTTGTGGAAGTTCAATATTATTTTTAATTACAAACTTAGATCATATGCTCATATTACTTTCCTTTCTTTCGGTAACCATTTAAATGCAAGTATGCGGTAAGAAGTAAATTATTCCTGAAAATATTTGAATGTACGATTGCCATTAAAAAGTTGTTCCCACAGTCAACGTTCCCTCTAATTTTTCTATTGTGTGTGCGGACCATCAACTTCTGTGAGTAGTAAATTTTCAGCAAAATATAAAATGTGCGCAAATATAAAAAATTGGCGAAACAAACTTATTTTTACAATATTTCTTTGTGCGGCCTTGTGCGGGGATCGAAAAATCTGTGCGGGCACATTTTGGGAGGTGTGCGCGCGCACACGCGCAAACCTTAGCGGAAACATTTCCCACAGTCTGTTTTATTAAGATTTAAAAATCTCGCAGTTTAAATAATTCTGCGAAAGTCAAAAAATATTTACCTATGGAACGACATCTGTCGTTTAAAAATTGTTTTTGAAGTTGAATAAAATAATAAACATAATATTAGGCTGAATTGAATTATTAGGTTGAAGCATTGTAAATTTCAATGTCAATAATGCGCTTGTATACAACATGATAATAATGTCCTAGCCAGTATGTTCATATGTCAATTCCCAATCCACTAGCATGGAAACATAAGTACGTTACCAGTGTGCTATTGAAAATATTTTTTTAATATTAGATATACCGGAAACAGTTGCGTCAGTGGAATCTGAACCTGAAGATTGACCCACTTAAAAGCGAATGAATAGGGAGGAAAATTTCATTGCAGCCTGTTGCATTTCCTGCGTATCCCATCATAATATTTTATATTCACTGATACTGCCAGTTTGCCACCGGAAAATATATTTAAAAAATCTCCAAAGAAAGAATAAAAGTTGCAGTATTTTTTTATGCAGAAGAATCTTGATGGTGTTTTAATTTTACGTAATTAACAATTAATTTAATATCTAAACAGTTAAATTTTATGACGATTTTTCTTCATGTGAGGTTTGAGATAAGAGTATGGGCAGTAAAATATCTGATAAAACCTACTGACATTTTAAATATATTTATACATATCAGTGGAGTGTGGTCTATACATCCGGTTGATGCGGCGCAAAGAAACACATATGAAACGATTGTAAAAATTAAATGTTTTTGTCATTTTTTTTTTTTTAATGTACTTAATTATGAGACGGAATTGCTCAAAAAGTCGGTTTTAAGCAACCACACCGCAGTGTCTTTTGTGTAACTCCAGTGCCACGAAACGTCGCGCTCTAAGCAAATTCGTTAGACGCTGCAAACTTATGTACAAAGTTTGTATGGAAGTTCGAAGCGCTATATAAATATTATATATCGACTGTGAAATGGAAAAAAAGACCTAACCCACACATAGCAAATTTGACAGGAATCACAAAAAATGTGTCTTGATGATTTTAGGCCATATGCAAATTATGAAATATACACAACTTCAAAGTGCACGGATACTTCTAAACTGGTGTTTAATTGACATAATCTAATATTTATTAAAGATTTTTTTTAGGAAAAACCTTTTTTTCAGTCTTTATTCTTTGTTTCAATTTTCATAAGCTCATCTTTTTTCAAACATAAAAGCTAGATACTAATTCGGCATTTGCAGCTTAAATTATTTGATAGAACGTGTATTAATTTTGATACATTGTGATTATCGAAAAAAAGCTGTGAGTTACGTCTTTTTTTCTTTTCCACAGTCGATATATATAGCCGATTATGTCACATTAAAAGATTACATTATCACAAAAACCAAGCACACACCATGATTTTAATGTTAGACGTAAAATGAAAAATACATCAATATATTTTTATAATATAAGAGTAAATAATAAGAGAGGAATGGATACTCTTAACAATGGTTACTTCATTTGCATGGTTCTGTATGCATTAATACTAAAAGAGAATCACACGTTATATGCGGTTTTTGCCATAACACATGAATATAAATCTGAAGCATCTTATTAAACACACAGAATTTATTTTTAAATGTCACTACAATATCATTCTGTATTTGACGCACTGTTAAGTGTGATTATAAATTACATAACACATCTGAAGGTGAATTGTTAGATTTAAGATTATATGATACAAATACATACTACAATCACCCTTATAAAAACAAAGAAATGTAAGTGTAGAGGAAAGTACAAACACCATCCGATGGTTCAAGGACAGATTTAAATATTGTATAATGTACTAATTATTATGCTATGGAAGATCCATTGAGGCCAATGATGAGGACTCGTTTTCTTTCTATGTTCTGAAAGCAAATTCTTTTATTGACTATTCATAAAGATTCTGCATATTATACCCTAGTGGATAACTGATATTTTTTCATTCGTTAATATTTCTACTGCATAGGTATTCATAATATTATATATTACTGTGCTGGCTTTGGTGATGTAAGTACACTATATGTTAGCTTCTTGGATTATTTACGAGGAATCATCAGTGGGTGCATTTTTTAACTAGTTTGACAAAAAACTGCAATTTATTTTATCGGTAATTTGCCAGCTGCGTGATAGAGTAGTCGAAGTCGTTGACCTATGTTCACGGGTTCGAATCCCAGGAAGAACATTTTTTATAAGTTGGATTAATGGATTTCCGTCCAAAAGGAATGGGTAGTTGTGACATTTTGAATTCAATCCCACCTATCATATCCTAAAAACAAACTAAAAAAAGAGAGGTTGAACAACAGAGTAACAAGCAGTTCTTGTAGAAACAATTCTGTTAAGATAACTTCCATTAGAGTCCATATATCCTCCACATGAGGAACAGACATGGTTAAAAAATATATTATTAATGCATGTGAAAAGGGAAGCAAATATATCGGACTTATAGTTTTTTACTCTATTAGTGTCAGGTCGGTATAAATCCATCTAAATTTTGATTTAATTATATGTAAGATAATATATCGAGTCTAGAGCAACGGTTCTAATGTGGGGCCACCGACAGTTTCATGGTAAATATTGATATTTAAAAAAATGTGTTTTTACAATTAATTTGTAAAATTATTATTATTTTCAAGATTATTGAATGCATCTAGTCGATTTATTTATTTCAAATGATTTTAGTTAATGCAAATGCTATTTTTATCACATCTCAAAAAAAAGGTGCGGCCAGGAGACATTTCTATACGCTGATGTTTATAATGCGACCACAGCAAAATTTTATGTGAGAACCATTGCTCTAGACTCTAGAGTCTAGAGGTTCTAGAGAAAGCTCAAATGTAAGTTTGCTATTTACTCAGAACTATCAATATGACATAGCAGCTTTTGCCAATACAGTCAGTGCCGGCGCGAGGTTATTGGTGCGCCCCTTTTTTAACAAATCGTTCAATTTTTTTCGAAATAATGAAAAAAACAATTCTGGATCATTAGAAATATATTTTTTTATATATCCATGTCCGCTCCCAATGTGGAGCATATGGCCTTATAATGGAAGTATCTCAACAGAATCTTTTCTACGCGAACAGTTTGTTACTCAGTCGCTCAACCTCTCTTTTTCGAATCATATGGAATACTATACATAATTACAACGAACAATTAATACAAACATCAAAATAAAATAAAATGTACTGTTATTTATAATCATTAAAGTAAGTACATACAAATAATTATGAATACTCTATTTATGCGCCCCCTCATGGTTTGCGCCCTAGGCGGTTGCCTATTTCGCCTGTATGGTGGCGCCGGCCCTGAATACAGTGACGATGTTATTATACATATTTTGTTTTAACTAAGCAATGTATTTCTGTTAGACCCTTTCGTTTCATGGATTTCATAAGTATTCAATCAAAATAACACAACGGCCAGGGTTACATGGAATACTTTTCGCTTGATGGAGTACTTGTGGCCAGTTTTGCTCGCTTGACCGTGTCGAGCTGATGTTATCAAATTGGTTGCCTTATGTCGTTCCTGCATTTCAGACAGTACACCATCGTTCATCAGCTGCCGTTGGCGTCAACTCTAGCGTGACCACTTCGAAAATTGTTCAAACAGAAAGGATTGATCAATTTCGAAAAAGATTATAAGCTATTACTTGCTGGGCCGTTTATGCTGGTCATGAAGCATTGTCTCTCTTAGCTCTTGGACTTTCGTAATAATCAAGGGTTTTATTCTAGAACATAGATGTCTGAATATTTCATATGTGTAATGCAGCGATTTCCAACCTGGGAGGCGTGGACTGTTAATAGCAAAGGGAGGCGCGAACAGTCAAAAATATTTATTTTCCCTTTAAAACGTATCTTTATTACTATATAAAATAATCGATGGGGAGGCGCGAAGATATGTTTTCTTCAAATGTAGGCGTAGTAACATAAATTTTGGAAACCACTGGTGTAATGTCACCTAAATCACGAGATGATTAAGTATGTACCATATTAGCTTAAGATTTCTAGCCTAAGCTTCATTTGTGGGCAGCTTCTGCAGTCTTATGTTGAATACGATAATGAATGTGGCTTTTAGAAATAAAAAAGGTTCCCCACCCCTAAAATAGATGAATCCGTTCACGCCTATTTGGTACAACATCGCTTTCATCACTCAAGATATCCAGAGCCTGTGTAATATTTTGTTAAATGAATGTTCTCTTTTTTTATTTATTGATTTGGCATTTACTTGGTAGAACTCCATTTTAATAGGGTAAAAATATCAAAGTATTTCAGTTCTACAGTTTTTTATATATGTTATACGTTGATAGCTATTTCGGCTTTCGCCATCGTTAGATCTATAGTTCTGACGATGGCGACAGCCGAAATAGCTATCAACGTATAATGTATATAAAAAACTGTAGAACTGAAATATGTACTTTGATATTTTTACCCTATTATTCTCTTTTTTTTTCTCGTGTTTTTTCGAAATCGTGTAAAAAAGGGAGTTATTTTTTTTGTACACGGGTGACAGAACCTGCCAGGGTAAGTTTGACAAGTAAATTTACGGCGTAAAACAAGTATTATTTTAAGCACCGTAGGACCTACCGTTAAGGAATATAATTGCCGTGTCCTACCAAATTAAGAGCGTTGTTTTAAGTAACTAAAAAATATATATTATTACCGGGTACAATTATTGTAAAACGCGTAACATGAATAATTAATGAGACGATGATCCAGTTGTGTATACGGAAGTAAATTAAAAAAGCAAGCTGTCATATCAGGTCGACGGCATATTAAGGAGGTAGCTGGCGTGGCCCACCAAAATTTCTCGAAATTCGCCAAAAAGTCGCCGAGCCTACGGCCATTATCGAAAGGTGTCCCTCAGTCCAGACCGAAGGAGCTTGCAGAACATTCTCTTATAATTGTTTTGATACACGTGTGACGTCACACGGGCAGATGGTCAGGCGCGCGCGTGCAAGACGCACGCCACTACCCCCTCCAGCATTTTAATGATCATTATACATATAAATTTTATTTCGGTTAAAAATTTTCGCAAATTATTCTAATTAAACTTAAATTTGATTTGGTGGCCTCTGGATATTGCAAATATATTAAAAAAATATTTGTAAATTTAAAAAAATATGTATATTATAACTTGAGTTATAATTCTAAAAAAAAAAACACTTATTTTGTCGCCGAGCCATTACATTAATAAAATTACTTATTTATATTTAAAAAAATAAAACACTTTTTTGTACTAATTCCACATTTATTGTATATGATCAAGACCGGTTCTGCTCATGAAGAGCATTTTAAATTGATGATAATTTTAAATGCTCGTTAATAGCGAAACCGGTTCTGAGCGTAATAAATGATTGTGGAATTAGTACAAAAAAAGTGTTTTATTTTTTGATATAATGCTTTCCATCAAGTATTGACAGTAAACACCTTACAAGTGATTTAAATAATATTTTATTAGATTTAATTATTTTTAGATTTCATACAATCTTAAATTAAAGATTGGAAATTAATTGCTGGCCGACATCATAATAAATGTGTGGATAAAAATAATTGTATATTTCTAACCTTAATACTAAATCCAATACTAATACTTAGACTGGGTGAAAACATTAATCCCTCATCAATCATGAATTTTTGGATGCGAAAGCTTTAGGCCAAAAATCATAACTAATTGTGAAACCAGATATAGTAAAAGAATACTTAAATATCGTCATTGGCATAACTCAGTTTGAATACCGCGCAAATAAATCATTATATGTCCCAGAGATACTGCGTGTTTTTGAGAAAAATAATTTTGCCTAATATACACTCGAATTCGATATTTTAAAAACCTATATCGACTCAGTATAAATGGAACTACACATATTCATCAAAATATTGCTCATATTCTATTAGAATACCAAGTATTTGATTTTTATCTTGGACATCCGTGTTCGCTTGCATATGTTACTGACACCCGTGTCCGCTTGGTATTTAAGTGGTTAATATAAGTCTGAATAAAAGTCTTTGAAGTTATCTTTCGTTTTATCTATCGCTCAGCATAAAAATAAATGATGAGTTTATCAAAATCTCACACTGTATTTTTGGACATATAAAACGAATAGTGCAAAAACTGTACCGTAACTATTTACTAAATATTTAGTATTCATTTGTCACTGACTTAAGATTACAGGGGTGCACAGTTGTTGGTTGCCTACATTATTTAATTATCTCTAGACTATTTTCATTTTTCCTCTAGTTTGACTAATATACTCTCATATTATAAACTATATTTCAAATGTGTTATCTTCCATTTGGTATCCATATCAAGACATTTTAACTGATAAGAGTCTCTATTTCTAACTCTATGTTAAAACGATAGTTTATAAAAGGGGTAAAACTAAGTTCCCCCTCTTCATGTTTTCCGATTCTTAAAAATCAGTACGGCATAAACAAATCGTCGAAGGGGGAAAGATTTTGAATAAAGAACGCGAGAAGGAAGTGACGTCACACTCAGGTGATGTAGAGTGGTCGGTGGGGTGGGGGCACCCCCTTCTTTTGTGCAACAGGCTGCAACGCCAGGTGGCGGTTGGTTAATGTTGCCAAATGCAATAAAATCGCCGAAAGCTACAGTGACTGTACCTTTCTTGCACAATTTGAATGACCTGAAGCAAAAGAAAAAGAATTTAAATAATTTGGCGTTTTTTGCGAGTATTATTCGACAAAATTATAGGAAATTAAACAGATCTATTGATATTTATGTTAATTTATATGATAATTAACTTTCTTCAAATTTCAAACTTTTGAGAATCGTCTTTATATTATGTATCATTTCAATAATGAAGAACCAGCAATACACCAAGTAAAATTTTGCTGCGATTGTCCAATAGTGTAACAGCAACAAAATATTATTTTTTTGGCTTATTGCAACACAGTATGACTCTGTAGCATAATGAAACAAAATATTTTTAATACATCTTTACAGGCTTTTTATGACATAATTATAATAATAATTTTCATGTATTTATACATACATATATTCAAAATATTGTTCAAAAAATTTAAAAGCATTATATCAAGTTTTTGTATTTTTATCATTAAATGCATCGTACAATAGGTGAGTAAAGTTTTTTTTTTAAAATAATTGCGCGTTTTTTTTTATTGGTTCAATTGTTAAAATTTGTATTTTTTAAACTTCGGACGGATATAAAAATAAGAGAAGAAATCAATGACCGACCTGGTACCTATTTATTTACCACAACATCACTAAGCGCAACGATATGTAAAATAATAAAATGGAAATTAAGATTTTGTCGAAATTAAAATTAAAATATTGTTTTTTTTTTCAAAGAGAGCATTAGCTTAGATTGCTTTATAATTAAAGAAATATTTTTTGCTGTTTCACTAATATATTTAATATCTGCTGTAATAAAGTTTTTTTATTGTTTACTTATTGACAGGTTCTCGGATAACATTTTGATAATTTATTTAAGTACATCCAGCGGATATAAAAAACAAAAAAAAAATAGGGAAGAAATCAATGACCGACCTGGTACCTATTTATTTACCACAACACCACTGAGTACATCATACAATACGGTACAATACCACCAATACAATAACCACTGTTAGTGGTGATAGAAACGTTTTATTTTTTCTGATAATTCAATTATTATTTTTTAATTACATCTGACGATTAGTATTGTACACTTATTTCAAGAAACAGGGTTGGTGTTAAAATGCATTAATTTTGTGACGTAATAGTTCTTCATTTTGTACGGGCTGAAATAGACGATTGCTTATCGATGTTTCATAGGTTTTACGTAGGTACTAGGTGTAGTGTTGCATGCTTACATCTGCCAGTGGCTCGGCAAGCCATAGTTTGACTGACACCTGCGCCCAATTTTATTTTACAACACTGCATGAAGCTCATATGCTTGTTTACTCGCCAGTCTCTCTTCTCTTATCTACAATATTATAATTATCACTAAAATACGAAATCATATTTCTTATGTTAATTAAAATCATCCGATTTTAGCAGGACGTTTGATGGATACGATGGTAATTTGTAGAAATATAATATATTTTTAATTAAAAATTATAATTCATAACTTTACTATTCTACTTGATGTGTTAAATATACATACAACAAATTGAGTAAATAATTGTTAATTATATATCGAATGTTGCAATTCTTTGAGTGTCCTATGAGAGCATTGGCGTATTACCTCATAAGGACCTCTGAATCTTAGGGGTTTAAAAAATAGTTTACATTTTACATAGCTGATATATTTTAAATACATATATTAGTATTTTTTATTAATTTTGAGACGCTTTTGTGTTACACAAAAAACAGGGCCTACAAGTTTTATAGCGCCTAGGACCTCCCAATTTCTTAATTCGCTACTATGTGAGAGGAATTAGTGGGACAATGATATGCGGTGATACTGATTGCGATCTGGATTTTATACTTAATTTTAAATGTGGCTTCATAAAGAATTAAAAATCGTTAAAATAAGGTAAATATAATAAAGCATTTAATCCCAAAAGATTTATTTGGATTGGATAATAGCTATTTTGGTTTTACACCATCGTAAAAAATATGTAAAAACTGATACAAGAATATCTACATTTTCTGGCTTATGAGACTGAGATGAGAGTGAGACGTCAAACCACTTCATCTAACTGTACGTTTATAGTTATTTACGATTTTGAAGCAAATATAAATATATAACGATTGAAATTTACGTATAAAAAGCACGTTTGTACGTGAAGTTCAAATTTTAATTACACCTTTACTCATGGGCACATATAATAAATTTAATGGATTATTATGGAAGTACTATCAATATGTTAAATAGATAGTAAACTTAAACAGGTAAAGAAAAGAGCTTCTACATTAATTAAACCACATTTTTTAAACTACATTACTTAAGGTAAAATAATATTTTTATTTTGTACAACATTTTCTAAATTGGAGACGAACGATTGCTCCAAACATTATTTCTTTCTTGAGTTCACATTAATAGTACGATATCAAGGACCTTATTGTAATAAAAATATTTTTCACATTATATTTCGCGTGACCAAAAATAGGTAATTTGAATATTTGTACGACTTGGCAACAGCAAAACAATTTTTATCTTCTCCCTTACCCCTATTAAAATAAAAATATGTCTGAGGGGGAACACGAATAGGGGTAGTCCCCCCCTTTATGGGTATGTTATTATTGTTTGAAAGGCAGTCAATATTAATTGTGTTTCTCTGTCCCCCTGCAATATTTTCAAGGTAATGAGAAGGGGAGCACAATAGTCAGCTGTTATCCCCCTAAAATTGTCATAACAACACATTACGGTTTTTAGAAATTTATTATAAAATATTACTAATAATGTCATATTATTTAAGCTACTGCAAGAAACATATGAAAAAACAAACTTCGAAAATTACTTAACTATTTATATAAAATATCCACCGTTGCAATAAAAATAATCAGTCATAACGAAGTATAATGTAAAATACAACAAATCTCATATCAGAAGAATCAACAAGGTGCTAATCCTGGCTACAATGCATCATTTTTTAATATATTTTTTTATAAATACATAATGAATTCGAGATTATTTTACACTGCTGTTATTTGCTGGTACTTTACTAAATAATTATAAATGCACGGCAACGATTCATCGACAGTATTCTCAAAATTCTTGTAAGCAATTCATACAAACATACTGTTTGGGGCACACTTTTTACATTTTGTTTTCAATCTTAGTCTATCGTTTTACAATCTATATTAAGACTATATATTATAGTATTCATTCAAGAAATTTAATGATTAGTAAGCTTAAGATTAAAATAATAAAATTGAAAAATATTTCATAAAAAAGGTTGTAAATATCAAATTTAATATATGCAACAATTAAAAGTTCACACTATCAGACTAAAATGAAAGTAGGTAAGTTATACAAAAAAAAACTTTCGCGGGTATACAAACATGTGCTGGTTTGAACGTGTTAATGATAATATATAAAAAGCCCGCGAGTTGCTATCGTTGAATGGGCACGTGCGCGCGCAGCTGTCCACCTTTCCCGCCATTTCAGCAAAACAAGTCTAAAATTTCTTTGAAATTCGAATTTTTGAAAATGAAGTGACTGTCTGTTCCTTGAAATCACACTTGATAAATGGTAAGATGGCATTGATTCGAAGACGCTATCTATATACATAATATAATATTGGATATATTTTTCTATAAATATACAGTAGACTTAGGTGCTCAGATAAGTTATTTAAATTATTTACGGTTAACTTTTCAAAATATAGTAATTAACATGATTATTATGAGATTATCTTTGCATATTTCGGCGATTCATAGTAAGATAAGTTAAATAATAATTGTATACATTATTAAATAAATTATATGTTTAATTTTATACAGTTTGTGATTCATACGAGTGAGTGATATTATTTTCCTGTTATCTGTGGAATATCCTATTGACTGTGGTAAGGATTTGGGCCTGCACTAAAGGAAACGAAACCCTTTACCTTTAACCCGACAAACTTGAATTCTATGCCAATCAGTATTCTATTAGTGTACTACATATCATAGCTTTTTAAAATATTCACTATTTTTTTCGTCATACACGCTCGACGTGGATGGTATCATAATATTATAAGAAAGCGTTTTGGCATCTTCAGCTAGATCAGCGATACTCAACCTGTGGCACATTCAGAATTTATGTGAAGGTCAAAACAACCATAATCACTAGATACTTTTTCAAACATCTGGTATTGTTTGAAAAATTTACGTAAATGAATGAGTATTTTGTTACATTTATGTTATGTCACTATATTATACATAGTATGTGGTATATTTACGTATAACTTTAATTTAACGCTCAAAGTACTGTATATAAAATTCGCAGTTATGACTACTAATAAAAAATATTTAATGCTTATGACCAAATTATTATAAGAACTCTTTCACACGTAAGTCCAATTGGATTCACAAAATATACCGTAAAACCCAAGGCTGAGTCGTAGATTCATGTTTTAGTAGATTTAGGTGGATTATGAGACGTATAAATGCAAAAGAAATTTAATTTAGTAGATTATGAATGCATGTTTGAAAAGATTGCATTTTTACCACGTTTTGCTAAAATCTTTATCACTCTATGTAAGATGTATGTAACATATATACAATATACATATTTATAATTTAAGATTTCGACTGAAGGTGCTTGGTGAAATTTCAATATTAAATTTGAATCGTTCAAACTATGTACATTCTCACAGATTTTGTCACTAACGACCCGGGTTTCGCCTTTCGGCATCTTCAGGCGTTCAAGTGCACGGATGAACTTGAACTGACGCTTAGTAAATGAATGTTTCATGTTTATATAAGAAATAAATGTATCATTGAATTTAGAGCCATTGTTGGCGAAAAGAATAAGCTTATGGGAGTGCCCACAGATTTGAGTAGTAAGTAGTTTCAAGAATTATATGTATTTGTTTGTCGGCAAAGGTTTTATGATTATATTTATATAGGGTATCGTATTATAGTGGGTTACGTCCTTTTTCTTTTCCACAGTCGATATATATACCACATGTTTTATTGTTATATTCGCTCAAATTGAAAAAGAAAACAATTGATACGCTTAACTGATTACGTTTAGGTTAAACTTATTGTTTATCATGTAATTAATAATAAATGAACGTCGCGGGTTCAAATTTTAGGTATTAAAATATACAGCATATGACATTTCGCAAGTGTAATCAATTTATCAAGATAAACTTTAATATTTTGAATGTCCACCAACGTCAAAGGATTTATTAACAATCGATAAGCACGTGCTGCAGTAACTTGAAACCCTAATAAATTATTTTACAAAAATATTAGCGAAGCGTGCGTCGTTCCTCGTACGCAAGGTGTTAAAAGAGCAGATGTAACGATACACCATTACATTGATATTCCTATCCATTTAATACAAATACACCATCATATGTAACTATTATTATGTAACACTAAATTTCGTCCTTAGTCACAGTTATTATAAAGTTTATTGTTGAAATTTATGGATTTCTGATAAGAAATGTTTTGGCGTGTGTTCTGAAGAAAACTGATACCATAATATAAAACATATGGAGTAGGTACAACAAATGCCGCCTTATTTTTAAACGTGTGATAAGGAGAACATTTCAATAATCTCAATAATATAAATATCGTTTTACAATAAAGACCGTCAAATAATGTGCTTATCTTTAATATCTATTACTGAAATTACATAAAGTTTGATAAATGTTTTGAATATCCAGTGTTACGCGTGTGCCATGTTATCGTATTGCATAAATTTTCCTATAGTGTTTATTTATTGCGAATCTTTTATGAGAGATAAGTTGCTGATAACGATATTGAATTTATAAGTTGACTTAGACATACATATATATATATTCAAAATAATATTATGTAAATATGTCTAAAATTTCTCGATATTGCTCATCGGTTGGCTTATTACAATATTTTTCAGACTCGAATTTATTACAATAAGCTTAAAAATAAATATTGATGAAAGATTACATTTTTTGTTCACAATGTCAATATATGAAAGCAATTTGAAAGTAGCATATTATATCAATAAATTTGCACCTAAATCCAAGATAGCCTAAGTGCCACAACAATTTTTCTCAACCAAGTCCCAATGACAAAGACCCAGCCAGCTCATTATACCAACATGCTGTAGTTTTGAATACCGGGCAAGTCCTGTGATTAGTGGTGCTTGTAGGGCGAAGACCTTAGTTTGGAGACCCCTATCCTAAAGAAAACTTCTGGCAAAAAAAAGTAGTTCTAAAAACTACGATGCGATGTTTTTGTTAACGGTGGAAATTTATTGTAATGATAATGTTATGAAAATATCTGCGATTTCGTGCAATATTTATTGCCATATATAAATATTTAAAAAAATACTCTTTTGTAGATTTTTCAACACGAAAAATACAATTCTAAATAATTAGCTTTTTCTGTAAGAACAAAAAAACTAAGACAAACTTCATTTTTTTAAATCAATTAAATGTGATATGCATGAACGCACGAATAATATAATGGTAGCTTAATTGAATCAATTGTAAGATTATTATTATTATCATTCTGGCAGGTAATAAGCTACCTGTTTTGATGGCACCGTATCAATTATTGGCGAATGCACATGTGCAACATTTTCATATAAACATACGCTAGATGCAATGTGAATTTCATAATAATACAATCAGTGCTGTAAATAAAATTTATTGCAGGGTGCAGATTCCAAGGCCGCGAGGCAGTGTACGAAATCAGAGGGGAGGTCTACAAAATGGCCGCCCCCGGAAGTAAGGTGTGCGCAGTGGTTGGGAGGCTGCGCGCGAAACACCGGATGTGATTGCGCGGAGCACGTGCTCTCAAGGCTTTGTGCACTTTACGGCGGAAACAGATGCAGGCATAGTTTCTTAAATACTCCGGTTCACTATTTCATAGAAAAGTTTTGTCATTTTTTTTTTGTATAATTATTTTTTCCAAGATGTAACTATAGCCTTTAGATAATCTTATAGCCTTTTTTTTGTTATGCCAAGACGAAGTTAAAAAAATAGAATAATCCATTTGAAATAATTTTAGATTAACTCGATGACAAAAGACATTATAAGCACCTGCGTCCGAGATCTCAATTTTAAATTGAAATAATCCTAACAATCGTAAATTGAAAAATTTTAACTTTAAAATTGAACTGTCAGAATTTAATACCGGAACTATCTGACTGTTATGGTATTGTCGATACAAGCTATACCAAAGAGGTTTTGACTTAATAGTGAATTGCATAAATGACAGAAAAAATATAAAATATTATTTATACTGGATAGTTGTGGACATAATATTTTATATTACTTTCATAGTCGCAAAATGTCTGTTCAATAAATCGAAAACGATGCATCATCCGTTGAATTAATACAAAGGATCAACCCGGAACGCCATAAATTCAATTCCCATTTTAAAAATGGATGCGGACATCTTTTGTGAAGAGTTTTTGGTCGGTTACATCACTCCATTACCGTATTGTACAATTCGAAAAATAGATTTTAATATACTCTCTGAATTGCGACGAAGAAAGACAGCCATTGTTGAATATTTTGCGAGTATAAAGCGACGACTGTTCTCCGATTCCAGGGGGTCTAAGACACTTTGTCATGCCTGCATTAAAATGAAAGATTGAATGATCTATTTATCTTGTCTCCGTGGATTTATAATGCCATTCATACATACGAGTTTCAGTGATCTAGAAACCTTAGTATATATGGGAGAATTCTTGTTATGAAGTAGTGAATCGTATATACCACAAACGGTTGGCAAAATATTGTTGTTCAGCTATACCGAGAATAAAAGTTAGTTTTTGGGTTTGTTTCATTAATTTGGCATACTCTACAATCGGTATCGGTATTGGAAGCTATGTGTAACTACTTATACATCTTAGTCGATATAAATCATACGATTGAATATACATTTAGTTTTTTAATTTATTCTGACAGTAATCAAAGATCATAACGCTTCTTAGAGAATTATACATTTGTATAATTAATTAAAACAAAAAATTCACGAACGATTTCTGTGTTGGCGGCCATTTCGATTAAACGTCAAATGCTTCATGACGCTATTCTTTAAGATAACCAAGATTTTCTTTTCATTCAATATACGTAGCACACGCAGATACAAATCAGCGTGTTTCTAAAATTGCAAATGAATGGCAGTAATCAAACAATCCATCGATAAAGATTATAGTTTATCCATAAATCAATTGTCAATGTAATACATAAAACTTAAGCGTGCTATTTTCCCCGTTAATTTTGAATAATATAACATAAATATATGTCTTTATATAACAAATCGTCGTTGTACATTTAATTTGTTTTGTGTAACAAAAAATAATTTTCGAGATAATCGACAAAAACTTTATAATTAAAAAAATAACAAATAAAATAGTAATTTTCAAACCATTTATTTATGTATGACTTTTTTGATAATATCTTTTTATTTATTCTTGATATTTTTAGAAAATAACACTTTTCCGTAAGGATATAATTGGACCCTCGAGAGGTGAAGTGAGCCAACTAGTAAAATGGTAAAACATTTTTCATGGACTTAAATGTACAATCATGTCTTCATTTGGTGTTTTCGTAGACTGCATAGTTATCTTACGGAGATAACACTATTGCAAAGTGTATTAACTGCGGTTACTTCACTTTTACGATACTTCAAGACGTGTAGAATATTACAACGCATTTAACTTTCTAAAATACCACTTGGCTCACTTCACCTCTAATGGGCTCATAATATTGTGTATTTCTGCTTAGTCAGTATATATATATTAATGTAAGTTTAAACATAGTTTTGATGAAGGGAAACGCCGATACCAACTAGGTATATATAAAATAATATTTGTAGAACTAAAATACTTTCTTGTTTTTTCACTTTATAGAATGAAAACTTTTTCATTACAATCAATTTTATCAATTAAAAAAATGTTGTTTTTTTTTAATAATTCAACTTTTTAACGGTGGAGTACCATATCCAAAACAAACTTTAATGTTTAGCTTGGATGAATTCAAAAAAGCTTTCTTTGATCCTGTCAATTATTTTGACTTGGATCTTTTCCTCAAGGCTCTTGTAGACAGCTGCTCCTCCCGTAAGAAATCAAGCGAGAAATGTCCACTTAAGTCGATACACCCGCCGGGATACAAAACAAAGCAGCTCAACTTTCTTTATTCCGCTTCTGGTTTCCTAATCCAAAGCTTCACTTCCTTTAGAATTGGAGAAAAACATCTTCTACCGGTCTCTCGGTAAACAGAAATTGAGCGTAGACCTAAATCGGCAGCTGCTGTTTCTTTTTTTTTATCTTTGTACAAAACATGTTTTTGCAGTTGCTAGATGATGGATGGATAAAAGATGATTTTTTCTGGATTTTTCAAATAAAATGATTCGACGGCAACAAGTTGGTTTTCATATTATATTTTATCAAATTTTTAGTATTTCAAGGTCGTATTTATGTTGGGAAAGGTATCGCTATTTTCAGCCACTTCCCCTACAACTACAGTACTTTTTTTCAGTTTTCGTAATTCTAACGAATATTTCATCAAAAGGTTTGAAACCGTTCGTTGAAATCTTATTTTCGACATATTAAAAATAATGATTTAACAACAGTGTAACAACGTTTTCGGGATATTTGTCTTCTTTTCATGCAATTATTTCAGTTATAAATGTATAACAATTTGACTTATACATACTCGGAGTAATTACCGCAAACCCCTGAACATCAAAATTACCTTTAAATTAATAAAACTAAAAATAAAACGCATTTTTGTACTAATTCCACAATTTTAAATAACGAAGAAAATTACGTGAAAATGTAGAATTATTGTAAAAAAATGTAGTTTATTTTTTATTAATATAATGCTTTTCCACCAAGATGTGACAATCAACATATTAAATTTAATTAAAATATTTACTCAGAAATTATTGAATAGTGGACTTAACCTGATCTGTGCCGTGCAGTATTAATATGGCCGTGCATGGAAGACCGTGATTTTCTTTTAAAAAATAAAACCTAATAGTCATGTACTTTTTGGACATATAATAATAATACGTCACAAACGCTTACCATATAAATACACGATGAGTCATTTCCGCCATCATTTATCGAAAAACGTTTCAAAATCGGAAATTACCGCCAAGGAATTATAGCCCTGCTAGCAACAAATTTGAACACATCAAAAAAGCTTTTTTTAAATCGTTGTATTATAGATTATAAAACAATATCTTATAAATTTAAGTATCACACTGTGATTCCAAGAGATGTCACTATATACATGATATTTTAAAATTATTAAATTCGTTTATTATGACCTTTAAACCGCGTCTCAAGTACCGCACATGTTGTATGGCCGGCACTACGAGCACGAAATTGTATGGCGTGTTAGCACGTCGGTGGCAGAGAACCGGTTAATACGATTTTAGTTTTCAATCAAACTAGATATCTGTTTCCTCTCGTGCACATGCAGATTCAGAACAGGTCACTCTTGGTAGTCAATTAGCACGTGCCAATTTATTTTTCTTTTAATGATTGATGCCGTCGATAATAGACTCCGAAGGTCTCGGCAGATGGGTCCGCCAGAGCGGAAGCGACCTTTGCGCACGCGCCGAGGAAGCGGAAGGATCTGCAGTGGCAAGATGCACTAGGATGAGATGGTCTGATGCAGGAAGTAACCTGACCCGGGACCGGTGCTAGATACTGCACCATGCAGTCGGCCGGTGAATGAAAAAAATACATTTAAATGTGCATCTGATTTTTTTTGCACTGCTCGCTTATGTTCATCTCACGTGTTTTTGGATCCGGTTGTGTCAATAATATATGCTGCCCATCAAACTGTGGGTCGTGTTTAAAAAATAGGAAATTATAAAAAAATTAGAAGGGATTGTTTGGATATAAAATTCATTCTACATTTAAAACATGTATTATGTGAAATTGCCACAGATCAACATTAACTCAACGCTCATTCTCAGACATACATTATCTTTCTCTATCTAAGCATTGTGCGCAAGTATAGTCTTAGGTAGTGTCTTACACACATACTGATGACATATCGATGGCCTAGATCCATAGAACGGTAAGTCAAAAATTTGATGTTTTGAGTTATATTAGACATTATATTTGAATAGTTCAACAAAATTACAACGAGAAAAAAATACCAGTTTTCTCTCGACAGGCTGATGTTTTTAAAATGGAAGTAAATAAGTATAAACAATCAGTCAGTTTCATATAAATACAACTCGAAATATCGTTTTATGGTTCTATCAACTTTGTAATAAATTTGAATTGAGGGAAAGACTAAATGATTGACTAAAAAGACAAGGCAAATAATAGTTATTACATTTTTACAACTCAGCCATAGCTCAAAACTACCAATTTCTAGTTGTAGCACTATGGAACTAAGCCACCGGCTATATTAAAAGATATACCACTCTTTTGTAACGACTGCACATTTATTTACTAATTTTAAAATGATGTCCATGATGAGTGAAGCCGGTCCTAATTTTTATAAAAAAATGTGGAATTAGGACAAAAGAGTGTCTTAATTTTTAATATCATAAACTGTCTCTCCATCGAGAATTGTCAGTGAACACATTATTAACAGTGACACATATACATAAAGTATTGTAATACCCTAATAAGTTTATACTAGAAATTATTACATTAAAAATTATGAATATTTATTTTGTCTGTTTCTGTTTCTGAGTGAAACTATTTGAGAGTACTTCCGCTAATAATTTGAAGACATCCGTTCTTAGGCCTCGGTAGGAAATCTTAAGTTTTGCTCCAAATTTTGAAAAAGTGACCTATTTTATACCTGCCTAGGTGCGTTTACTAAAGGAATACCTAGGAGGCATATGGTTCACTGTGACATGCTGCTACCTTAGATAAAAGAGTGACCATCCATTTATATTATATCGATATACAATATCACCAAAAATATATCAGTGTTGGCTTTTTGCATTTATTTCATAAATCGAATTTATTGTTATTAATATCGATCTCATTAATTTTCAACTAGAGGAGAAGCTTACTATAGTGTTTTAAAACAGATTAATAATAATTATTTAAATTCAATTGCAATTTTAAATAAAGGTATAAAATATTTTACAAAAAACACGTATACAATTATTGTGTCATTAGCACACCATAGAGTTGACGTTGCTATACAATGTATGTTTTTTTTTTTTTTTGTGATTTAATAAAAAATATAAATATTATATTCAAACAGAAGCAGGTTACCCATATATACTAGAATGGCACAACATGGTTATTTTTAAGTACAGGACAATACGCGTGGTAATGAAATAATTTTATTTTAAAAAATACACTTATTAATGATTCCTTCGTGGCTCGACTTCTCGAAAGCTGATACTAAAATGCTTAGATCATGGTGTAAAATTGATATATTTTTGCACATTTCCGTTGTCTTCTGTTACTTCTGTCTTTTATATGACGTGTCATTAAAAAACATTAAACCAACAACAAAAAAATCTAAACACTCGGCTATAGTATAATAAAATAACCTAATAATTTGTACTGAATAAATAGAAAGTAAATGAATAAGTTTAATTGTTTAAATATATTATAGTACTTTCAAATCATATTTATATAATATATATTATTGCAAAGACAGATAATTTTATCAAAAACTATAATTTATGAATAAAACGTAAATAAATTATTTAATTAGTTAATTGGCAATTGCACTTCGTCATATTTATTTAAATAAATAAACGAAGAATTGTTCAGTTAAATTAATCAATTTTGCATATAATATAAAAAAGAAAATGCTTTTTATATATTTAAACAACTAAAACTAAAAATGTAGCTTTTATAAGGACAGGTAAGTCACCCTATTCGCGAATGGCACGTGCCACATGTCTTAGATTTTTTTGAGCTTTCAGGTTCGCTTCAATAGACAGATTTAAAAGGAATAGATTAATGTGGTTTCATTTAAGAGATTTTTTCTCGTCAGCCGGCTGTGATAGAATATTCTGTATTATGAAAAAATATTTTTTTGTGCATTAAACATTTGTAAAACGAGGAAAAATGTAACCTATTACCATATGTCGTAAATAATGGCATATTAAATGTTTGTTTTTATCGAAGTTTTTTTAGAGAAAGGGTTAAATAATTTTTACGACCACATAAGCATGATGAACTATACATTATTGTGAACAATAAGCAATAATAGGAAAATATTACCTATTATGTTTTTGAATTTAAAATAAATACCTTTCATTTATTTTTGTAAGAAAATTATTTACTTTAATCATTAAAATACGTCGTTATCAAATTATCAGAGCCATTAGACTATAATCAAAAAATGCACACTTTAATATTTCTCAAACAACTCATATTTTTTTTACAATTTGTTTGTCACACCTTGCTATTAATCTAGATTTGTTTTTGTATACACATATTGCCCTGTATACCTTTATATTTAATAAGTTGACAATGCTTATAATGAATGAAATCGGTTATGATCTAAAATAAATTATGTTGAATAAGTACAAAAGTGCAAAACCTTTAAATATAACAATATTTTTATTTGATTTTGAGAATCTCCTTTAACACCTTTCAATAGATTAGCAGTCACTAAACACTAGAAAAAAATCACGGATAATCACTGATATTGGATACGAGTAAAACGAATATTAACTGAGATAGGACAATAGCTTATGTTATTAATTTAAGGATATAATGAAGGCATTATACTATAGTTTTAATTAAAGATTTTTGTCGATGGACATTTTACTTGAAATGAATTGAATATTTTTATTCTAATAACGGTCCATTTAGAAATATTTATTTTTTATATTTGATTATAATAGAAGACATGTAAATTATTGTTGATGATTTCCGCCACTTATAAGAACAATTCAAAATTAATTAATGTACATATAGTATGAAAAAAGTGCGTACTAATCGTATTTATCAGCTAATTGAAATCAGTGGCGGATTAAGCGAATGAGGCGCACATTTTTTGAGCCTCTGAATCTTAGAGCCCTCAAAAATAACTTATATTATATGAGGTCTGTTTATTACTTGCAAACACGACTTATTCCAAAAAGGTTGAATCATGAAACTTTTATTTCGTTTTGTAAAACGATCTACATTTTAAAGAATTTGTAGTTTTACATTACTTTGGATTGATATTTTGTATGTTATCAAGCCAGATTTGAGACTGTTTTCTAAAAATATATTTCAAAAAATGTATTTATTTACTAAAAAACATTCATAGTTATTTTTTTAACAAATTTGGAATTTGCCGAATTTGCAAATAATAACCTCATATAACATGTATACTTTTAGCTCACGTGTATACTTATATTATTCTACACGTAATTTTCTGTCGTTTTTAAGTTATCCGATTAACGGGGCCTTCAAATTTTATTACGCGTGGGGCCTCCCATGTGCTTAATCCGCCACTGATTGAACTACAAATTTAAATCTTTTGGTCGTGAAATCGTCGTTGTTTTGCTTCTTATTGAAGTTCTGGTACCCGATTCAATTAATAAGAAGTTTATATCTACATAAAAAAATAAGCTTCATAGAGAACAGTATAATGAATGTGAGAAACAATTACTTTGTAATAATTATTGGAATGACGGTGGGGAGAGAAAGTGAGGGTGATTTGTCAAATTAAATGCTCTCAGATGAATGTGGGAATGAGAAGTGTAAATAAAAATTGCCCATAGGCCATAAGAATACTGTGAAAGAATTAGAGCTTGTAAGCACACCCTCATAGTTTTATTAGTAAACGATTAAGTACCCTTTTAATACAAACAATATAATTTTTGAGGATATTTTCAGAATGGTCGGTTAACGAATTAACAGAAATTTAGTATGTATTTGGCTTTTAAAGGAAAAAAATATTGAACTTTCTCTTTTAGAATATTAAATGTAGTATTTAATAACGTTACATTAATGTTTTACAGAAATTCTAAAAACATTGCAATGATAAAGTAAAAAAATAAAAATGTATTTAGTTCTACATTTCTTAAAAGTATCTAAAAGCTGTTTCGGCGTACTCCTTCATCAGAACTAGATATAGTTCTGATAGTAGCTCTGTTCTTCTGTGTACTTTTGACGGTTTGCTGACGGTTTGCAAACCGTTTTCGAGTTAGAATCTAAAAGCTTTCAATTCGATTCTAGTTTGAAAACAGTTTGCAAACCGTCAGAAAACCATCAGAAGTACGTTAAAGAACAGAGCTAAAGGCATACGCCAAAATAGCTATCAACTTATTCAAAACTAAATATTTATCATGCTATTTTTTTTACCTTATTGCAATGGAGTTCTACCAAGTAAATACCTATTCGATCAATAACATTATAATGTTTTATCAAAAATGATTTTAAAGCTTTTAAAATTTATTTATTTTTTGCGTAAGTAATTTAACTGTTTTTGTTTTTGTAAAATAAATCAAACGCCGATTTATTTATTACGGATAAAAAAATATTGCTTTGCCGCGACATCTCGTTTACGCGACATTTTCCACTAGTGAGTGCATGGTGAGTGGTCGAGTACGCCAGCCGAGCAGGTGGTTCAGGACTTCAGAAACTGGAGCCGAAGGACCAGTTACCAGATGACTACCAGTTTTTTAAACATTCTTTTATCCTCGCCTCTCTACTCTCAATTGCAATTCACCGATTTATTAAATGTTTAAGCACTGGACGCTTGTTTTATTATTCATTGAAATACCTACAAACATAGTTGCGTCGCGTCTCCGCGTACATTGATTTTATTCCATCATTATTTTATTTTCCGCATAACTTTAAATATGCCAGAAAGATTATTGCAGACAATTCGAAATGGTATATAAATAACTTATCTCAACATTGAGTTAGTGCGAGAATACATATTTTTTTTTTTTTTGCCAAATATTGTCAAAAACTGTCAATAATTGAATTTTTCATAGAAAAACAATTCAACTGGTGAATCTTTGTAATGTACCAGTGGTTTTTAGAAGGAGCACATTAACAAAAAGTAATTGCGAGAAATTACAAAAACAATAGGCAAGAATTATTGTAATATTTACAAAATCTCTCTTACAGGTAGTTTTTCTTTTGCAACTATTTGAAAATTATATATAAATGATATTGGTGTTTTTTCATAACTAAATCGATTTATACGCAATAAAGTTCGAATAATCTCATTAATAATGAATAATATTTGTCGAAACCGAGTAAAATATTTAATCGCGTAAATCTGGCAATTTCGCACATATTAGATATTTAAATTTTAAATATAAAAAGGTTCTAACATTTACATTTTTTAACAATAAAAATCGAGCTTGCAACAAAAGCAAAAGATTAATTAGTGCTATATTACATACAGTATAGCAAACTCGGCAGTTATAGAACGGATTTCACAAAGCAATATAAATTATATAAAATTACCAGGATAATTCAAATAAGAATATTCAATATATTATATTACTTTTTTCAAACCTTTCATCTACATATGTTTTATGAAAAAAAAGCGTTTTAATTGATTTGACAAAATTTTTGGATTGTGCAAACTTACTTCACCTTATCCCACTTATTGAACGATACGTTTTAAATGTAATGGATGGAACCTATCTTTCATTCATCAATATTGATTCCATCTTTTTAAATGCTTTTTTTACGATTATTTAACATGGAACATATCTTCTTTGTACAAACTTTTTTTTTTTTTGAACAAAAATAAATTATATACTATCAAGTAACTAGTAACTATCCCGGTGTACCGAGATAGAACATTCAACATTTAGTCGTGTATAAATTAGGATTCGGTATTGAGAAATTTTTGTTCGGCGATTTTTTTTAGCTCTTCCATTATTTGCAAATTCAAAATCCTAGGAATTTACGGAATCCCCAAAATAAAACAAAATTAGGAACCTTCTTTTTTTTGCACTCGCTCAACTTTCTCTAATTTTCTCAATCCCGAATTCCCGGTATTAATACTGTCATATTCCCGGGATCGCAGAATTGGGCGGGTTCCCGGGATTGGATGCCCTAGTGGTAAAGTTTTATCATAAAACTCGATCAATCTTTCACAAAATGGTCTCACAGTGAATGGAAGACTCAGTTTATTTGAAATGAAATAAACCATTACGTATGTAGGTATTATATTAAACTTATTAGCTTTCAAACAATTTAACCGGTTATTCAGCGAAACTCCCGTTTCACATCTGTCCAAAGGGTATGCAGCATTCGTCCTTCAATACTATGCGGGCTACATAGTATAATATTATAATAAGTAGGTACTTAATATCACTTTTATTATAGTATTCATTTTATTTTGTTTCGTTTTTAATAATAGTAGGTATTCACTTATTTTGAATTATATGTCCACGCAAAATGATTTTTATCCATATCTACGCCGAACTTTGAACATATCGTCCCATAATCAACAAAAGAACTTATGCAACACAATTCGCATTAGAAGTTGTTGAGATAAGAAACTGCGTAAATAAACTTAACTATTATAACATTATTATTGAATATTTATATGATATGGAATACTTTTATTTGTTAACATATGTTTTTTTTCTTTCAATTGGTGTAAAATATAATAATCCCTTTTTATTCAATATATTTTCGAATTAATCATCATCGCACACATGCCTCAAATTGAAATACTGGGTCTCTTAATTAAAAGCCCCCAAACAACCATTATCTTACTAATGGTTAAAAGTTGAATAATTTATCAATAAACATGAACGTAACTTTATTAATTGGACGTATAATTGAGGGGGCAGGGGTGCTCATTTCGGGTTTATCGGCATTCAAAGTGTCAAAATACGCACCTTTCTTCTCTTGACAGACACGCCCTGTGCAGTCGCACGCGAGTTTCGCGCGCAAATTTGACAATTGGTTTGGCGAGCGCGCGCCATTTTCGCGGGCAAATTTGACACTTGGCATGCTGCCAGCGCATGCGTTTTCCCAGTAGGCTGCTCGCACGCAATTTAATGTGATCGAATTAAAAATGAATATAGTGCATTTATATCTAGCTGTCAAAATTTTATAAGGCGATAAATGTATATTTAAGAGGAATATCGTGTATAAATATATTTTATAATGTTCGTTTTTAATATATTATTGTTTGAATAAGTTTCAACTGTTTTTGGCTATAGTCAATGTTCTCCATTTGAGAGGTATTGTTTTTAAACCCGAATTTAATTTAACCACTTGAGATTCGATAATAAATAAATAACCTATGATTATTTTCGATTTTTAAATTTGTTTGAAAATTGAAATAAAATAATTTCAAAGTTCGACATGAAAGTAAACAGTTTCCACTTAAACATTATGTGTGCGTATTTCATCAATCAATGTATAAAAAACAATGATGGTGAATCGATAATTAAAGACAATTAAAATAATTTATCAGAGTTCTAGAGACAAAAAGTGGACTGTTAATATCATTTTTTCCTTACTAAAAGGAACTCGTAGATTAAATATAAAACACAAAAACGTATCGGGAACGACTCTAAAACATGATAATCAATATTTTTCAATTTAGTTTTGCCGCTAGTTTCTACTACACTTACAATTAACGATACTTGACTAAAGTCCACTATACCCAACATTAAAGATAATTTTTTGAAATGTATGTACATCAGGATTCTTTTTCATTTAACCAAAACATGAACGCTTTTAACTAAATATTCAATCCACATATGAAATTGTATTATGGATCCATTTTTTTTAATATCTGAAATTATGACAAGCTTGATCAATGAGATATCCTTTTACCCTACTCCACTTGTGTTAAATATCGCTACATTGAGGACAATCTAAAAATCTTAGTTTCGCGATAATGATAATAAGGTGTTTAACAAAATCTAATACATTTTTTTATTATAATTTAAGATTTCGACTGAAGGTGCTTGGTGGAATTTCAATATTAAATTTGAATCGTTCAAATTATGTACATTCACACGTCATCGTACAAATTTTGGAAATAAACAGAGCACAATTGAGCAGCCTTTCGATTTTAAATGAAATGTTAAACATGCCGGGATCCTTACTCATATACCCTATATAAATGTGATCATAAAACCTTTTCCGACAAACAAATAAATATAATTCTTAAAACCACTCACTACTCAAATCTGTGGGCATTCCCATGGGCTTATCCTTTTCGCCAGCAATGGCTTTAAACTCGGTTATACATTTATTTGTTATATAAACACGAAAAATTCATTT
The DNA here is from genome assembly GCA_031772345.1 of Himalopsyche anomala. Classification (NCBI taxonomy): domain Eukaryota; kingdom Metazoa; phylum Arthropoda; class Insecta; order Trichoptera; family Rhyacophilidae; genus Himalopsyche; species Himalopsyche anomala. The sequence goes on along the minus strand of CM062825.1, from coordinate 22,850,735 downwards.
ACTAAGCGTCAGTTCAAGTTCAACCATGCACTTGAAAGCCTGAAGATGCCGAAAGGCGAAATCCGGGTCGTTAGTGACAAATTCCGTGTGAATATACATAATTTGAACGATTCAACTTTAACATTTTTTATTACATACAGTTTTAGGAGAGTATTATTAATTTATGATTGATATTTTCGTAAATATGTTTTGTTACACATATATAAATTAAGTAAAAAGACCATATTTTATCAATCAAATTAAAGACAATATAATATGTGTGTATAAATTATAGTGCTTTGTGTTAATCTTGCATTAATAGTGTATTGATATTTTTCTGAGTGTCACTGTTAGATTACATCCATATTCTACGATAGCATTTGATTCATAATTATACATTGACTATATTGTCACAACGCTGATTAATTATAATATTTCAATACTCTTTAACCGCAGTGATCAAATTTTCGCACTTACAAGTTTCCAATAAAACGTTCTTCCAATAAATTATTAGAATTATTTTTATTATATTTAGTAAACATAAACATATATCGCATAATTTAAAAATCGTCTAGAAAAGTTGTTGGACCGCCGACCCTACGCACCCTCGCCCCACTACAACACTGCTCAGATCATGTTTTTTGTCGATTGTCTTACTGTTGCAATGATGTAGCGATATACATATTATTATATAATGATAGATTATAATTTGAGATGGTTAATTTGTTCAGTATTGATTTTTTGCCACGGTTTTACGAATGCCATACTATTTAACACATTAATGGTAAGTTTATTAGCTTGCAGACTGACTGAGGTGATTGCCGATCGGTGTATTGGCAATTGGTATTTGGGGTACATGAGTGGCTTGACATAAAGCAGGCGAAAAAACTGGTTCCGCCACCACATTGAGATGCGATCATATTTTGCAACTGTTGTTGTTTTAGTAATTAAAAAATAACGAATAAAACTACATAAGTTTATAACGTAACCAACTGTGCATATCACTTGAAATGAGCAACCTATATTGATACAAGCTGATGCATTAATCAATACACCAATCTAATTATTACTTAATAATTCAATTGGTTACATTCTGACCAGGCATAATATCAGGGTGGGCTGGAGAGGGCTCGGAGGGGCTTACGCGAGCCCTTGTTAAATTTGACTAAAGCCGGCGAGCCCTGGATAATTTAAGAGAAAACAATATTCTCAAATCAAATGAGTATATAAGTGTTATTTCTAATTTATATGTTATCTACGACAGCTTTAGTATACACAGTGGTACATTTTTAGCCATTTAGATTGATAAGTTTACGGAAAATTGTATATTGTTACATATTATAACGTGTATTAAGTAACAATCAACTGCCTATTTAAGTATTTCATATAATTGCATAGGATTGATAAAAAAATCACTCCTTTCCCAGAACACCAAGAATCGCGTTGATATAAGGCGAGCCCTTGTTAACATATTGGCAGCCCACCGCTGCATATGAAAGTAAACCAGATATAAATATCGACTGTGGAAAGGAAAAAGGACGTAACCCACAGTTTTTTCAAAACAGCTTTTTTCTATAATCAGAATGTATCAAACTTAATACACGTTCTATCAAAAGGATGTAAGTTGAAATGCCGAATAAGTATCTAAATTTAGCTTTAATGTTTGAAAAAAGATGAACTTTTAAAAATTAAAGCCAAGAAAAAAGACTGAAAAAAAGGTTTTTTCTAGACAATTTCTATAGTCAATATTAGATTATGTCAATTAAACACCAGTTTAAAAGTCTCCGTGCATTTCAATGTTGTGTATATTTCATAATTTGCATATGGCCCAAAATTATCAAAACACGTATTATGTCCCTCCTGTAAAACTTGCTATGTGTGGGTTACGTCTTTTTTCCTTTCCACAGTCAATATGCAATTAAAATATCGTACGTTAAAAAGCAATTAAATAATTAATGACATCATTATTTAAAAAAATTACTTAAATATAAATTTGTATCTAAAAAGTATTGTGGTTGCTAAGAGGGGGTTCTAGGTCAGTGATGGATAACCTTTTAGCTCGGTTAGTAAAAATTTAAAAAAAAAACCTGGATTGACCAAAGTGAGATGTCGGTATCTGAATACAGAAATATTAATATTTGTTGCACCCTTAGTAAATTTCTTGGCGTGTCACATCTGACACGCGTATAATAGGTTACCTGTCACTGTCATAGGTGTTCTAATCCCTCAGTTACCCCCTCCTTTTAACAAACGCAATTTTTGAAAAAGGGAATCGGAGGTGACCGATTTACGGACGACTTTAAAATGATCTAAAAATATAAGGTTGAATGACCTATTTGTGTTTCAGCAACAATTTAATAAAACTTACGTATCACTATGATGGCGTTAAGTGACAATTTATTATGAAAAGACAGTTTATTTTTTCTATAAATATGTAAATAATATTTTTTTTGTATAGCATCCACAACTTTATCGAAAAACCGGTTTTGTTAATTGCAATGAGCAAAACAGGCTTTGACCATTTAATACAAAATAAATAAAAGTACAAGTTGTGATTTATTTTCACAAACCTACATACATTTTTTAGATAATCTATAGAAAATTATACTTTTTTAATATACGGTAATTTTTATGTAAATCATTTTTTTAACCATGTCCGGTCCCAAAGTGTATTTTATTTTATGGGCTCCTTATGTAGTTGATCTCAACAGAAGAGTTTCTACGATAACCGATTGTTACTCGGTTTCTCAACCTCTCTTAGAGAGTAAAAATATAATTACAGGTTTACTAAAGGAATAATAAATAATAAGCGAATCATTCTCGATAAGCCCCGTTTTTAGGATATGATGGGTGGGAAGGGGAATTCAAGACAAAACATATATCCATACCTTTGAATAGAAATGCATACATTTTATAAGAACTGTTCGTACTGGAATTCCCGTGACCTGCATGTTCTAAGCCAACGACATTGACACTCGACCACACAACCGGCATATCATTTGTTGTGTATCTTTTTTAATTTTATTATTTTTCTTAATAATATAAATGCTTCTACATGTAATTTTAATCAATATCAATATTCTCCGATACAAGTAGAATGTTCAGGACCATATATTTGAAAGGACTTTTCATAAATCCTTCCGATGTATGGCTAATCAGGCTCAACGCCTGCATTTTAGACTTGCGTCGCAAACACACGACCGCGACGCGACGCACACCTGTCCTGCCACCGCACTCTGCCAAGGTAATGCCTGTTCATCATTCTAGGTCAAACTTTGCCAGATGTATTCAAAATTGGAAACCAATTAATGGCTTCACGGCCAAATTCAAAAGTCAACAACATTAAACCAGTAACCAGTAATAAAATATATTTTATCAGATATATTGCCAGCTATTTTGCAAAAAATACTAAATCGCCAACACTCGAACGGTTTTTTCTCAATTATCTATATTCGAAATATTTAATCTATCAATGGCTATTGACGCAAGCTAGAGTAAAGGTACGAATACATTAAGGAACAAATATCACGCGACATGGCGCTCAACATTTGCGTTAATGTTTCAGTAACACTTGCAAAACATTTTGATTGTACACACGAGGGCTGATACTAGAACCGCAGAAATGTTAACCGTTGAAGTTATATTGGTCAGTGTAAAAACCACGATGACTGTTTATACACAAATCCATATGTAGTATATGAGAATCGATTGCAATATCGGACAAATATATAAATATCGGTATTTCGGTAATTCATTGTTTATACCGGTATTATTTATATCGATACCGGTAAAACATTTTTAAAAAAAGATACAAAAAATACGACTAATTAGGATATTAATAACGGGCGAGTAAATCCAAATCAATTTTATAAAAAATCGAAATTTTCGATATTTCATATAAAACACTGCGATCATAATTATTAACAGCTGATTTTCTTAAATGATTTTTTTTTTAAATAATAATACGGCATTAAAAAGGCATCAATTCTTAAACATGTCAATAAATTATATATAACTTTTGGTAAAAAATTCTTTACATTCAAAATTCGGTTTTGGTTATTTTTTTAAACGAGATATTGGTATTTGTTATATTTTAAAAATTGGTATTTCGCTTTTGAAAAAATGCCATGTATACTATAATACCGGTTTCGCTATTACAGGTATTGCAGTTCCTATATTTTATGAGTGCAAGTTGATGGACATTGCGTATTCATGTTGGTAAACATTTTGTCCCTTATGAATACAGGCTTTTAGGTAGACAAAAAGATTTAAGATAAATTAAGTTAACTCAATATTACTATAGCGGTATATTTAGGTGTACTATTTATATTGAATATTATAATATTATGTATAACAACCAGTGCCACATTTTTAAATCTTACCCACCTTCATCCATAACTGTATGTATTCAGTAAGATTATAGTATTATATTTTATTTGTATGTTATGTTACCTTCTTCTCCCAAAAAAAAAAAAAAAACCTAATTTTTATACTAGTTTTATATATTATTAAAATAAAAATCAGGACTGGGAAAATCCAAATAATAATGCCAACAAATCATTGTGTTATATGCATAAAGGTATTTTTAAAATAATATTTATTTATAATACATAGTGTATCTAAATTTGAACTTACCTATATTTAAAATGTTGCTTGTATATTTTACATCTTAATGTGAATCATTCTTCCAAACATCCACATATCTCGACATCTGAAAACATAAAAAGAAAATTAATTGTTACTATTTTTACAACTGACACTTCAATCGTCATTTTCGGCAGGTATGTTATTGTATGAACAATGACACCAGGCATTTTTTTTAAATTTTCATCCAAAACAAGCCTAAGTGAGGATTTAAGAAATAAAATTAGGTTGACAATTCATTATAAAAGATTGATACGACTATAAAATACATACACCTGGTATTTTACACGACACACACACACAATAATCATTATGGCTATATTTAAGAAACATAACCAAGAAGGGAATCTTTAACTGTTCTTATGAAATAACGCATGCTGAAATTTGAACGAAACACAGTGGCTATTTTGTAAGGTAGGCGGATATGAATAATGAATAAAATAAATGATTAAATCTAAGCTTTAATAAAAAATCAATTTTAAACGCATAAAAATATAATAAAATGGCATATTTAAATTTTTAAACATCGTCCCTAATTAATTTCTTTAGGTCCTTGAATTTTAAATTCTCTCCGCAGCAGGCATAATTTTATAAATATGAATTAACCACCATTAAGGTGTTTACTGTCAATTCTTAGTGGACATACTTCATATTAAATAAAACAAACAAATTGTGCACTAATTCTATATTTATTTTTTTATTAAAAACCAGGGCTGTCTTAACTCTCACTACGAACATTAATTGATAATGCTGAATTAGAAAAAAAGGTGTTTATTTATTTTTAACGGGATTTATGTTTTACACTTTACATGTGAAACAAATTGGGAATCATATATGCTTCCAAATTATAGTATTTAAGAGTTAAAATATCTCGAGACAGCGGTGAGCTGCCAATACATTAACAAGGGGCTCGCTTAATCTCAAAGCAATTCTCGGTTTCCTGGAGTAGGAGTTAATTTTTTTATCACTCTTTTGCAATTATATGCAATACTTAAACAAGCAATCGATTGTTAATTAATACATTTATATAATAATATGTAACAATATGCAATTTACCGTCAACTTGTCAATCAAAATGGTTAAAAATGTACTACTGAAGCTGTCGTAGATTAATTAATATATGTCAGAAATTCATCAAAGTCATGGGTTTGAATTCTTGCTTGAGCAAATAAATACAAAAAATCATGTCAGCCAACATTTCCATCCTTCCGTCTAATACAATATTTATTATTTTTAAAACCATGAATAAGAAGCTAAAAGCTAACTCTCATAACGAATTCATTTTTTGGAGTTGCCTTCATCTTGTAAAACTGCTCTACCTTCATTATTAACAACTTAACCTTTTAAATCTGCCGACAGGTTATCATTGCCGGTACCCCCACCCTCGAGGTTAATGGGCAAGGATATATAGGGGGAAGTTATCGGGGGCAGGTAAAAAAACCAAGGCGTGTCAAGGGGCATGTTAGACTCGTGGTCCCATACGTCAATGGTGACTAAACGGGGTCTGAACGTAATTTTTATGTTAGCTAGAATCCCTGGCAAAGCGTGCGCCGGGCTCGTGTATGAGAGCTGCTACCGTCACGGAGGTTCGCATCTTTAACCTGTGGGCGGCCTCCGGTTGCGGATATGGGGCAGTACATTGCGGTATAGTTGGGTTATATGGCGAAGCGGTTAGCGTTGTTGGCTTCCGTGTCGGATTTCACGGGTTCGAGTCTCAGTACGAACAACATTTTTTCGATTTCTGTTCAAATACATAGGTGAGATGACTAAAAATTCTTCCTGAGCCTTCAAAGACTGGGCGTAGCGAGAGCGATTAGTTAACCACAAGTCCAATCCTTATGCTTCTATCCCTACTACTTACTCTCTTTGAAAAAAGAGAGGTAGGGCGACTGAGTAACAAACAGCTCTCGTACAAAAAAACTTCTGTTGAGATACCAGCATTAGGAGACTATATGCTCCACATTGGTAGCGGAGGACATGGATAAAAAGTATTGCTTTTAAAAAAAACGTTTTTATTTATAAATCGTGCAATGATAAGTGAGATGGACTACAGTACAGCAAGCACCTCATTGTGCGGTCACAAATTATCAACTGCTTATTATTAAACGGTTTCGTGTACACAATATGAAAGCGCATTTTGCTGGAAGTGTGTAACTTACGACCTCAACTATTGTTTAAATTATATTAGGTCCACTGAAATTGGTTATAAACAATGAAGGAATAAAAATGGTACGAGAAAAAAGAAATTACAAGGACATGCGGGTATTTTTGTCGCTTGCAAGGAATATTCTACAAATCGTTACCTTACTTTGAAAAAGTTCTATTTGCACTTTACCATGCTTTGAGATACGAGCGTTTGAATATTTAACTGATCAAATTTTGAAATTTAAAAGAAAAAATGCACTTTTAATGATGAGCGAGTATAAACATAATTATTTTAAGCAAAATGTATTTAATTTAAATTCTATGTATCTAGAGATAATCACTGCTTAAAACTGTAATTAGAACCTTTTTGCTCTGAACTGACAACAATAATTGAGTTTGAAAAGATGTAACTTCCAGTTGAACTTTCTACACTTGGTCTGTTGTATGCGTTTGACAGTTGCCACCTACCGATCGATTGTCTAAGCTGAATGTTGTCGCAGTTTCGTTCAAAAGATTTAAATTTTATAATAATATACTGAGTTGTAATACTGTAAGACGAATGTTGTTTATAAATCAATTATAAAAAGTCCTATTGTTTCTTAAAAGCTTGTAAAATTACTGTATAAAAGAATGTGTGTAGATAGAGCTCTGCATGACTCTGAAATTAATGTACACAAGAACTCTAGAATCCTGCTAACTTCTTTATTTTAAAAATTATGACTCTGAAATTAATATATGTGTTCGATTCTGGCAAATACAACATTTTCCGATCAAAAGGTCACTTATGTCAAAATGTCAGTTAGAACCTTTTCAATGTAAGATAACGAAATAACACATTCGTTATGTTTTTTATCACTATATTGCGGTACTTTCTCCTGTTTATCATATAAATATACTGACCATACACGGCCAGATTTTCCCTGACCTTCTCACTCACTATTTTCGACTGTTGAATCACGCGTGTTCCCAGTTCTTTGGTAAGTGGACTTCAATATAATATTAATTAAGTATATTTTATTAAAATTGTTGTGTAGTATAATTAATATTGCACTGAACTTTCAGCAATAGTAACATCCCAATCTAAGTAACCAATGAAACTATTCTACAAATATGCCGCCTCTTGTATATTTTCCAAAATAAAACTTTATCACTCCGCGATTGGTAAGCTGTCAAAAACTAGACGTTATGAAACTTTTTTGTTTTGACTTACACCGTTTAAATATAAATAAAATATTAATTTACTTGTTTAATGGTAAGACCCTTTCAGTATAATATAATAAACCGTTACTAGTTAAATTATCGGTGTAAATATAGTATTTTTAAATCAAGCATTTTGAAAATATTCGGTGCAAAAATTCTTATGCATTTCGTGATGGAACTACATATATGATCATCACGTTAATAACATCTCCGATAACTGTGTATTAAAAATCAACTCTACTGCTAACGTGGCACTATTACTCTAATGTCCACATAATTTTGAAGAACAATTTTCGTTTAATAATGCAGTCAGCTGAAAAAATGCAGTTTATCATAAATGTTTTCCTGCGAAGACCAAATTAAAATTGGCCGCAGCATCCTGCTATTAATAACGCAAGGTGTACTCACCTCATATTTACCAGTGCCTTTTAATTTGTTATTTCGTAGAGTACTGGGCATCATTTTTGTTTGATTAAAGCTTAAAGGTAAATATATATTAATTATTAATGTTTGTAGATACATATATCAATTTTCAAAAAAATGATAAGTACCTTCCATCATATAAACATTCTGTTATCCACAAGTTACTGTGATCCCAATATGACTTCATGGAAAGTAGCTTATGGTCGTCCACAAAGCCGGAAGAAAACTCAAGCTTATTAGTGATTATGAGAGACACGTATTTTGGGAATCTTGCCATAAATGCTAAATAGATGCTAAAATTTGGAATAGATGCTAAATTTCTAAAACATGCGAATAGATGCTAAAATTACAATTTAGAGGGTTCTTCCTATCCCTTTGCCCAGATATTATAGTAAGAAATTGAGAGAATAAAACAGAGCTTGCAGTTAACTATAGACGGTGTGTTTCAAGAAACCGAAAACTAATTTATAAAAATCACCCGTTTATGATTGTGATACATTGTGATGTTTTTCTTTTATATAAACTAGTGAAATACCGATGTCGATTTACTCGCTACTATTGCGATCCCGATTGTCTATTTTTTTTGTTGCTTTATTTAACCTTTTTTGTAATACCGGTATTAATATATTCGTCCGGTATTGTAAACCCTAATCCAAAGCAAGTATCTATTCTCAAAGCGTATTATACGATTTTCTGGGTCTTCATCTGGCGCCAAGATTAGCTAACACTAAGAATATTTTTTTTAACCGATCACAGTTGCATGTTCCAGGCAGTCCGCATCAGATGAAATGTAACTTAAATTTTATGTTTGTTAACCGGTTCGCTGCCACCGACGTATTAACACTCCATACAATTTTGTGCTCGTAGGGCCGGCCATACAAAATGTGCGGTACTTGAGACGCGGTTTAAAGGCCACAATAAACTTATTAGATAATTAAAAAATATCATGCATATAGTGACATCTCTTGGGATCACAGTGTGATACTTAAATTTATAAGATATTGTTTTGTAATCTTTAATACAACGATTTAAAAAAAGCTTTTTTGATGTGTTCAAATTTGTTGTTAGCAGGGCATAATTCATTGGCAGTAATTTCCGTTTTTCGATAAATGATGGTGGAAATGACCCATCGTGTATTTATATGGTAAGTGTTTGTGATGTACTATTATTATATGTCCAAAAAGTACATATTTATTAGGTTTTATTTTTTTAAAGAAAATCACGGCCCTCTATGCACGGCCATATTAATACTGCACGGCACAAATCAGGTTAAATGAATATCGAGTATCCTTGTGAGCCATAAAAACCCTATAAATTATTGTAAATCATCAATAAATAATACCTTCGGAATGCATATCCAGAACCGGAAACAACCAGCATCGTTTTCAAAAATAGGTATTTAAAATTTAAAGATGACACACATGCAGTTTGCATTAAATCGTACTTGCCCGCATATAAACAACGTTTGTAATCGATCATCCTTAACAATAATTATGTTTGCAACTTGCAACCTTCACATTACAGTATTCAGCAATATGTCAAAACATCATAATTATGAATCACTTAGAATAAATGACACATGACAATGACATTTTTGTATACTTGGTCGAAATATAGCTTTAATATCTTATTTGTGTCCATTATTATCTGATAATGTGTTTGACTTGATACATAGTGTAAGTACTTTCATGCTCAAACAATGCAACACATTTTGATCAGAGAAAGATCCAGGTGCAAAAACGAGTCAATAATTAAAACCGTCAATCAAGCAAATCCTTTCCGATTGTAGATACAAAACAGGGTACAGACAGACAACCTGGATTTACAGGTGGCGTTTGCTATTGGACAAGTGATTAGGTCAGGTAGACAGGTGAATTTGCAGGGCTGCGACTTCATCAGCTTTTTAGTCATTCAAGTGTATCGCAAGTAACAAAAATATCGTCTTTTATAAATAAATTCTTAAGGTTTTATTGAACATTATAGAACTGGTTTGTTAATTTTATCTCGAGAAAGAACTTATAAAAAATCGTTCTTTGAAAAAGTTTTTTTTCTGCAAAACACAACATTTATGAATTGTGCCATCAACATTTTTGAACGAATCAACGAGGGCTGTGGAGTCGTGTAAAAAAAGACGATCCCGACTCCGACTCCAGCCTTAATATAATTAACGACTCCGACTCCGAAGATTTTTTTCAAAAGTTTCATTGTAACTTATAAATATGTATACCATCAGATCATCTTTAGTTAGCCATACATGAAATGTGAACACTTTGGACTATTTTGTTTGAATACACATTAAATACGACCGTTTATTTTTCACGACTCCGACTTCGACTCCATAGCCCTGGTATCAACTCAGGCACATGAGTCTAAGTCAGAGGTGGGGAACCTTTTCTTCTCTAAAGGTCGCATTCATTTTTCTGATTCGACATAAGGCCGCAGTAAACATTGACATCAAAAATCCTAAGAATTTACGGATTTGCCGAAATTAGCAGCGTGAGAGCTTTTTTTTATTTTAAGGTCTTTCAAGGATTTTCAAATCCAAAATGTGCAGAATTTTAAAATTAGCCAGAAGGCTGCACCAGGGTAGCCAAAAGGCCGCAGGTTCCCCATGCCTGGTCTAAGTCATTCTTGTCCTAGATCGATTTGAACGAATGTTTAAAAATTGTATTGATTTATACAAAAAACACATTAATCACGAATTATAATACATATCATTATTTCGCTGTATTTTCACAACGAAGTTACTGTCAACATACCGTATTAGGGAATGATCCAGTCTTAGTTATAATTTAATTTTGTGGAAATATTATTCCATCGTTGTTATATTTTTGATATTTTAAAACATATAACGTGGAGAATATAAACTAACATATTTTTTTGAAACTTCATTATAAAAGGCTGTATGGAAAGGTGTTTCGTGCATCTCAATAAGAATAAACACCTTGGTTTGGTTAAAAAAGATCGATGATGTACCTATTCAAAAGTCAGAAGGAAGGAGCAGGTGTATAAAGGACCCGGTGCGTTCCCACGGTCTTATTTAAGGACCTTCCCTTAAAAATCTTGCAGGATTCATGACAGCTGAAGGATGCGTTAGCCCAGATAATGAAACATTTTACATAAAATAAAAATAAAACATAGGTACTGTCACATGGCGTAAATTAATTCTTGATTCATAATGGACAAACTACGATGAATTTTACTTCTTTAGATCTTGCAATTTAAGTTGACTTATAAGGTGAGTCTGAAAAACTTGTCTTTTCATTTATAGTCGTCGATTATATTTTACCATATTATATTTGTCACATTTACAATTTTAACTGTCAAATTCTTGGCAAAATGACATCATATTCATAAAAATGAAATGTCAATTGTAGTATCATATCGATTTATTATAGTTCTATAATTATTATTTTATACACATTTATATTTCGGCTTAAACTTACATTAACTGAGCATGATATAATATATCTATTCTAACATACCAACATATATTGAAAATTTTAATTTATTTATTATTAATTGACTTTATGATTTTTCCGGAACTACCAATATGCAAATAAGTTGAAATTTAAATGATTGTGTATAATTAATTACAAAAGCTATTTGTAACGGTTTGAGTAATGGCGAAGGATTAAAATTTGTTTGGTCGTTAAGAATTTCATTGGCATGGTTATACATACTAATATGCAGTTATTCTGGTGGGCTAAGATTAAGAATTTAATTATCAAGATGTAAACATATTTATATAAATATTTAAAAAAAAAACGGCGTAGCGAGAAAAACTAATTGAACACTTTAACTAATTAAACACGACGAAAGCGTTAATGCGTTTGTATAGTCATTTACAATATTTAAAAGAGCATTCCTAATCAACAAAAAAAAAAATAACGAAATCACAAAATAACTCTTAAAAACATCGCTCGAGTTATGTAAGGTGATCTGTAAACGATATAAGGTGTTTTGAAAATGATACGCTCTTAAAGAAAACTTCCCTTAACAAATATACCTATAACAATACAAAAGAAGAGGAAGTTTACTTCTTAAAACTGCTTAGTCATGAGACTTCTGAAAGGTGATTAGATGTGGTTTGTATTGAAGTTTTAGCAATATTTTTAATGACTTATCCGTATTTATTTACTTTCAAACATAATAATTGTTTTAATGTACATTTAAAACTAATACTGATACTACCTATTTTATTTGTATTTACCGTCAGTATACTGGTGGAAGGCGTTAAGTCAAAAACTGGCAGTTTTACGTTGAAGAGATTTTAACACGATGAAGCTCTGAAAAAAAATTTGGTGTATTTTCACATAATTTAAACAAAATATATGTACATCAGGTCAATTCCGTTTAAAGTTATTTTTGGCAAAAAAAAAACTATAAATAACGCTTTTGAATATATAGATCGAATTCGTAAATCATTATCGAACTTCATAAATTAGTTGAAAGTTTCAGTAAGATCTCTAAACTCGGGATCCTGTACCTGTACCATTCTGTGATACCGACACCCCGGGGTTGTGATAGTAATAATCCCGGGATTTCGGGTTAGAGAAAATTAGAAAAAATGTTGCTAGGGCTAAAAAAAGGTTCCAATTTTAGGTTTATATTGTCTATTTCGTGAATTCCTGGCATTTTCAAATTGCAAATGTTGGAAGAGCTTAAAAAAAGTTCTCACGGCTTTTTTATCTGGAAAATCCTCAAATTCCAAAGTTTTTGTAATCGACAAAAATTTGCAGGATTTAAAAATCGCCGAGCGAAAATTTCTCAATCTCGAATCCTAATTTATACACGATTTTATGTTGAATGTTTAATCTCAGGATTGGAAAATTGTCAATCCCGGGATCACTAAAAGTGTCCAGGATTAGATGCCATAGTTGAAACGATAAGCAACAGTTTAATGCATCCATCGAGATGTGATTAGAAATTACGATGGTCTCAAAACAAGGTTTTTTGACTTAACGCCTTCTGTCGGTATACTGACGATACAACTGTTGTGTTTTGAAAAGTGAAACCAGTAAGAGCTTATAAATGTTTGCCAGGAGTCTCTCAGTACTAAATGCTTGGTTTCTATGCATTTAAGTAGGCAGATAGATAACCGTAAACATTAAATTTCATTTCATGGCACACTTACAAACATAATATTCATGTCGGTTTAAATTGAATGAAAAAAATAAGTTGCCATCAACGTAATAAAATATAATTAATAGTCAAGTTTTGGCATTATTATTTTATTGATAACCAGCTCCGTTGATTCATCATAACACCTGAAGTGCAAAATTATGCTGGAATACAATTAGACCTAATTAGACGCGGCCAATGAAACTCATTTAATATTTTATTATCATGAGAATAAAGCCAATCATCTTTCTCGGTATCATTAGTGGAATTTTATTGTCTGTCAAATAAAAATATTATTTTTTTGTTTAACAAGTGATCGGAGAAATTTAATAGTAACGTGTTTTAACTGCACAGCCATATCGTCATAATCAATTTAAAAATAACGCAAGTCACCGATTGCTTTCATGTAAATCAAAATTTATTACTTATTTGCATAAATTGAGGTGTGTTACATCGCTTAGTTTATTAGAACGGTGAGTGGTGACTTACGAAATTTTAATAATCCCATTAAACGAAATCATAAATTAATATGTAAAGAAATTTTTGCGTGTTGTCTTTTAAAAAAAGTATTGCTCTTCCTCACCCACCAGTTTTTTTTAATAAGTCACATCTCTCAGATTTTTTTTGTTTGTTTAATTTAGTAAAACTCAACGTCTTTGGCTTAGAAAAGAGGTGGGGAACCTTTTCATTTATTAAGACCACATTCGTCTATCTGATTCAACAGAAGGCCGCAGTAAATAAAACATTGACACCCCCCCCATAAACTTAACACATTTTATTTACAATGAAAACGAATCAAAACGCAATTAAAAAAAATATCTATCTATTTAATCTATAAAAATATTGGCACAAGTCTAAAGGCTGCTACGTCAACAGGTCGAATGTTCCCCACTACTGGTTTAGAACATGTAGGTCACGGGCTTGAATCCAGTACTAACAGTTTTTATAGGTTGATTTTTAATCGATTTCTGTTCGAAGGGATAGATGTACGTGACGTCTTGAATATTCTTCCATCCACTTTATCCTAAAAAACAGTAGCGATTAGCTAACTGCTAGTCCTGTCCTAGCTAGGGCATCCAATCCCGGGATCCCGTTTAATTTTCTGATCCCGAAATCCCGGGATTGACACGGTCACGATCCTGGAATTAAGGGATTGAGAATTTTTTAGGAAATCCCGAAAATTCACACGAAATTGGCAAATTGTGGATTTCAAATTCGTCGGTGAGCTAAAAAAAAGAAAAAATCGAGTTTCTGTGACAAAGTATACCAAATCGAGGATTTCAAATTCTTCGGTCAGCTAAAAAAAAAAAAAGAGCTTCTTTGACAATCGGTGAGCTAATCCCAATCCAGGATACCCTAGTCCTAGCCCCTACCCTTCTATCCCTACTCCTTTTGAAAAACAACATTTATCGAGCAATGGAGTTGTGGTTTAAATGGAGTCTATCTTAACAGAAGATCAAGTTCATCTTTGCACTTGAACGCCTGAATATGCCGAAAGGCGAAACCCGGGTCGTTAGTGACAAAACTTGTGTGAATGTACATAATTTGAACGATTAAAAATTAATATTGAAATTCCACCAAGCGCCTTCAGTCGAAATCTTAAATTGAACAGAAGAGTTTCTACGAGAACTATTTTCGTTCCTCAGTTATTCAACCTCTCTTTTTTAGACAACATGAATATAAACTATAGGGTTACGACAGGAGTTGGAACTGTTGGTTAACTAATCGCACTCGGATTGGATTGGATGATATACTCTTAGAAATCTTTTTTGTATTTATGAGATAATATAGATAATGAAAAGTATGTATATAGTTATAGAGTACTCTATCATATGAAAATAATTTTATAATATAATTTTTAAGCTTTTTTTAAGCTTATTTATTACAATTATATCAATCTAAAGTGTTCATAAAGTAAACATTTTATTAAGAAGATATCATTCAAAAACGTCATTTCATCAACTTCAACTGGTAGTAGATACAAATGTATCTAACAGGTGTCAATCTGTACCACCTTCCCCTTCCTCTCAACCTCTTCATTCACCCTCACCTGCGACAGGTGTCTTAGAGTAAAATTTTCGGTGAGAACTACCACTGCTACTGTGGACCAGAATATTATATATATCGCACTCTACAATTATTATTTTATGAGAAAATTAAATCGTATTTAAAAACAAATTATTATGATCCCGTATTATATTTACATCGACTGTGGAAAGGAAAAAGGATGTAACCCACACATATCAAATTTTACAGGAGGCGGAAAAAACGTGTTTTGGTGATTTTGGGCCATGTGCAAATTATGAATTATACAAAACTTTGAAGTGCACGGAGACTTCTAAAATGGTGTTTAAATGACGTAATCTAATATTAATCAAAGAAATTGTTTAGGAAAAACCTTTATTACAGTCTTTTTTCTTGGTTTTAATTTTTTACAAGGTCATCTTTTTCAAACATAAAAGCTAAATTTAGATACTAATTCGGCATTTGCAGCTTGCATCTTTTTGATAGAACGTGTATCAAGTTTGTTACATTGTGATATCGAAAAAAAGCAGTTTTGAAAAAACTATTGGTTACGTCCTTTTTCGTTTCCACAGTCGACATTATATAACCAAAGAAGTTCCCTCGTAGTCTAAGATGGTTTTTTATGTTTACTAATGTTGAATAAAAAATTTTGAATCATCTCTTATTAGTAAAAAAAATAATTAAGGGCTCAAGTGTTGACATATTTACATCACAATACATAATCTTGGTTAAGTTCCCTATTTCAGTTGAAAATAATTTACTGCTGGAAATAGCCCACTAACTGACCAAAATAGTATCAACCACTGGATAAACTCTCATTAAATCATTATCACTCAAAATTTACGTTTGATAAATTCATTTCTTTAAATTTGACTAGTTTACTTTTCTGCCAAAACAACTTGACCCACAGTAAAATACATTTAAATATAACTTAATTATCGTACTTGTATTTATATCTGGCTGAACTAAAGCGAATATTGTTTCTTGTCATGTTTATTGATTCATTTAATTGTTGAATTTTACACGTACATACAATAACTCAGGGTTAAGGAACGTTTCCATATAATCAGGGCCGGCGCCACCATAATGGCGAAATAGGCAACCGCCTAGGGCGCAAACCATTAGGGGGCGCATAAATATAGTATGAAAACTATTTTTATGTATTCTAATTATAAAAAAATGGCAGTACATTTTATTTCATTTATGTATTTTTCGTTGTAGTTATGTATCGTATTCAATATGATTCGAAAAATACAGGTTGAGCTACCGAGTAACAAGCAGTTCACGAAAAGAAACTTATGTCATATTCTCCACATTAGAAGCGGATATGGATATATATTAAAAAATATAATGGTAGTGAATTTTTTGTTTTTTTTTTTATTTCGAAAAAAAATGGGATGTTTTGTTAAAAAAAGGCGCGCTAACAACCTTTGCATAGGGCGTCAAATAGCCTCACGCCGGCACTGATGATATCAATGGCCAAATTCATTTGTGTGTAAGCTAGTAAAGCTACTTTCAAGAAACATCAGTTAAATACACAACATGTTGGCTGTTGATTGTCCCACCAACACACGTTATGTGTACGCTGTTTTACGATATAATAAGAAACGAAATAACTCCTCATATTATTGTCCCGATACAGAGTTGCACGGGAGTCGGGACCTATATTTCAACCATGCACTCAATAATGCAATAGCTTAATTAAATGAAAAGCAACAAAATGTGACATAACACATACATATTTTTAAACATCAGCTCGTAGCACAGTGGTCACAACGTTGACTTACTTGTTTGAGTCCTAGTACGAACAGCATTTTTTCAATCGATTTTTAGATTTCTGTAAGAAGAAATGTATGTTTGTGATGTCTAAAAAAAACTCTACCAACCTTACAATCCTAAAATAACGGAGGACAGCAATAGTCATAGCCAGGCATCCATCCATATCCTATTAAAAAAAGAGAAATTGACCATTTAAGCAACAAGCATTTTACGTAGAAAAAATCTGACATGCTTTCATAGAGGCTATATTTTCTACATTGGGAGGTGACACATAGCATTTTTTGTTCACAATTTTTTTTCAACCAAAAGGCCGCACTTGAAGTTACAGAAGGCCGCAGGTTAATCACCTGTTCTTATTTCGTTATTCCATAATATGATTGTTTCACTGTTGCTTCCTACTTGAAATACAGCTACGAAGAATGTATTACTTGAAAAGTCACTCTTGTCGAAACGTTGTGTGACCAAACTGCACTCTCTTCCGAGTTTTCACGAGTTATTCGAAGCGATTAATTTTAATGAGAAATTAATTCGTTAATTGGCCAACTTCTGATAAAAAAATACACCATTTTATTTCCGCTTCTATTCTGAAGACTCTACTGCAATAAACTAAGAAGCTTTACTTTCCTAATGAAGATTTGTTCTAATTAAATATGTACTTACTTTTACTTGTGCATTGTTGCATCAATTAGATCAAACAGTTTAAACTTTTTGGAGTTGAATAATATTTACAATTATCATGGAAGCTCAACAATTGGTGATTGAGATAAAAAAAAATATTTTATTGCTTACTTAATAACTAAAACAAGGATGAGAGTTCAATATCTGGAAAGATCATTATTTTTTTTCTACTTCTTATCATTGATAATGCAGTCACTTTTTTTGAACTAATATACCAAAATAGTTTTTTTAGCACTGTTGAATTGATCAATAAAATCTTTGACATTTTTTTATTTTTTACTAGAATTATGAAGATTTCGTGTTTGTTGTTATTTTTTTGTTGGATTCAAATTTAAAAGTATGACGAATATTAAAAATATAAAATAAAAAAATATTGTCAAAAAAATGGTTTATGCCAAAGGGTCAAATATTTTGAATTTGAAAAATCAGTCTAGACGAACTCGAGGCGACGAGATATCACAAACACTTATGTTTAAAATTGGGACATGAATCCAGACTAGTCCGATTGCTAGACCAAAATTCTTGCCAACTAGACTGCTGAGGGTGACAATCTAGTATTGTAAATAATGAAATGGGAAATTATAAGACGTATCAGAAAAAATATGCCTGAGAAACTATAATATAAATATAAGATAGGCGCACCTCTGTACGATATGCTATTTGATTTTAATGCAGTTACATGTTAACCACCGTGTGTATCAAAATCGTGATAAGCAAATGTTACATAAATGATATGGAATGTTATGAGCACACTATAATAAGACGATTTCCAAACGCTTAAAGTCATGCGAATATTTGTACTTTCCACGGAATTTTTGTTAAATGTTTAATTATTTAAATTAAATGTTTCACTTCACTGAATATTATTCAATAAAAAAAAAAACAAAAAGTCAGCAATATGTGAATTAAATTTCAATCAGATTTAATTTTTCGAATTTTTAGTAAAAAAAAAATATGTCTATGGTTTATCTTCGGCAAAAAAATCAACAGAAAAATCCAGAATTCTCTCATCTTCTCTAAGAAGAAATCTTGACCTTTATTATAAACTGTAATTAAAATAAATCTATCCAACGGAAATAAAAAGAAACAATGTTACTACATTTACAAAATTATCAAATCATATGATACTTAATCCAGTGTTTTAAATAAACTATAATAGTTTTGAATAATTTAGATACTTCGTTATCAATATTGTCACATTTTACTACATACTTCCTAGCAAAAAAACATTAAAAAAAATATTTTTAAAACATTGTATTATTTAAACTTGTTTTTTTATCAATATTATATTGATTTATATAAGCTTTAGTGTAAGCTTTTTTATACAATGTAGCAAGAGAGACATGTTGGTTTTTATAGCAACAGCTTTTGTGTGACTCGATAAAAGTTTTAAGCCCCGGTTAGAAAAGCTCTTCAAATCTTGATTAAAAAAAACTCATTACATAACTTTTATATGATACACTACGATATAATATATATTTCACTCCTAGTTTTAGACTATTAAAAAAAATGTAATTTTGAGTAATATAGAATAGTTAAAAATATCATTATTTATTTATGTTTGTCAAAAACTTTCACAAGTTTAAATGGATTAGTGGATGCAAAGAGTTTGTTGTGAAATTGTTAGTTTTCTATACCGTTACATGAAAAAAGAATGTCTTGATAAGAATGTGGATTTTTGATCAGATAGCTGTGGTGGGCAAAATAAGAATGCATATAAAGTTATACCCAAGGTTCTAGTACTAAGAAAAGATGGTAAGTAGAGCATCCAATGCCGGACCTTTTTTTTTATCCCGGGATTCACTATTATTTCGGGAGCCGGGAATTGACCACTGGGAATAAAGTGAGAAATTGAGAGATTCGAAAATAATTTTCACCTCGAAGACCTTTTTTTAGCTCGATGACTTAAAACAATTGGGAAATTACGGATTTTATAATTACTGAAAAGTGTGAGAGCTTTTCTGTAGCTCCATCCTTTCAAAGAGTGACTCTCAGTGACTAGCGCAAAATTATTTTTTATACTTTCTGTTATATTGAGTCCTGAATTCCCGACATTAGTATTCAGACAATAGCGTAATTATGGCATCGAAATATTAGTCG
This sequence comes from Himalopsyche anomala, assembly GCA_031772345.1. Taxonomy (NCBI): domain Eukaryota; kingdom Metazoa; phylum Arthropoda; class Insecta; order Trichoptera; family Rhyacophilidae; genus Himalopsyche; species Himalopsyche anomala. The sequence continues at coordinate 22,830,638 of CM062825.1, read as the reverse complement.
GGATCCCGGGATTGGAGACCCTATCGGCAAACAATCAAATTCGTGCATTTAAAAAAAATATAACACGTTGAATCTTTAAATCCGATTATCTCAGAATGGCACTCTTTAACTTGTCATGGTTTAAATATAGTGGTGCGATATATTATTCGACAGCATTTTTTACGTCCAATCGAAATGTTTACGTATAAGCTTAGTAACTGTTGTGCTGTTTAAAAAAAATAATGCCATTTGCATCGCATCACTGGTGACATACGAGCATCAAGCAAACCACAAGCTTTACGAAATTTCAATGTATTATGAGACTGAAGAAGTGAATGATTCACCATTTATATTTTTAATCAGAGCATACAAAATGCATATATGCATCTAAGTATGGTTGCGAATATATAATCAAGATGAAATTTTTTCAATTGCATTAGAAATTTTAGAAATAATACACAATAGTTACTGCCTATAATTGAATATTTTTTAAGTTAACATGTAGTACGCGCATTGGTTAGAAAAGTGGTTTCCAACCTTTCAAATCGCGCGGACCACTACGGTGATATTATCGATAGGAAGTGGTTCTTATACTTATTTTCCACACTTGTTAATATTCGTATAATTTAGACTATATCGATTTTACATTTAATTTGATGTATAATTATACAATATAAAACGCAGAATTCATTATGAAAATAGTTACAAAAACACTATTATTATATAAGCTTCTGTTGGAAAAAAAAAACAATAAATATCGGTGTGTAATTTTTTTTTTCTTTTCAGCAATTGAGATGTAAGTGCCATTCTCTCTCTATTTGGGACAAGCCTTACGATTCTGCGCCGTGTCCATGCTAGACTAGAAGGCTATATATAATAATTATGAATAGCTTTATACACATTTATTTACAATAAAAGCACCACTTATAAAAAATCTACTATACTCTTTGTAAGTAAGCATTGTCGTTATTAAAAAAATATTTCGAAAACTAAAAATATTTTCAAATTATTGTCAAGTACCCTAAGTTTCTTTCACAGACCAACGGTTGGCGCTCGCTGGGCCAGAGTAAATGGCTTTCCAATGATGTGCTTAATATATATTTTTTTAAAGAAATATTATAGTGACGAGGATATGCTATTTCACAATATATATTATGGACATTAGCCTATTTTTAGGATTCAAATAATATATACATACGTATAAATCAAACTATATTTACGGCACGTTCAAAGCTATATTTTTTAAAGAATGTTATATTTTCTAGTAGTAAGACCAAACTCGGTTAATTTATATAGCCATATAAAAAACTTCAAAACAAGGTTTCGGGTTACAGTAATTATATCTAAATTATCACATTTTAGTTATACCAACCGTAAAAAAGTAAATACAAAAAGTTAATTCGAGTATTAAAGAATTCCAATTAATAAGAGCCTAGACAGTGTGGTCGAGTGGTCAACATCGTTGGCTACCGCTACGGAGGGCACGGGTTCGAATCCCGATACGGGCAGTTTTATAAATTGATTTTTCAATCGATTTATGAATTTCTGTTCAAAGGCATGGATGTATGTGATGTCTTGAATTCCCCCCTCCCACCCATCCTATCCTATGAACGGTATGGAGAGCGATTAGCTAACCACTAGTCCTGTCCTTGCCCTTTCCTTCTATTCCTACTCTCTTTGGAAAATGAGAGGTTGAGCAACTGAGTAACAAGCAGTTCTCGTAGAAACATTTATGTTGAGATTAACTCCATTAGGAGTCCATATGATCCATATTGGGAGCGGACATGGAAAAAAAAAAGACTTCAGATTTTTAAGTAATTGAGAATAGCCCCGTAGAACAATCTAATGATTTTTAATTTTCTCTTTGAGACATTATTCTTCGTGATATAAGGACATTTAGTATACGAAAATATTTATTAGGATATGCTATATTTCTTTCTGTTATTATAAGCAATAGTTTTTTGTTGTTGTTATGAAACAAGTGAAAGCAAATTTTATTCTTATGCATTCGCGAACATTTGCTCATCGCAAAGAATTTGTTCCAGTCAACGACTCGGTCATTTCAAATAAATCAGGCTAGAATGCTAGGCATGAAGAAAGCATCCATTTATGTCCATTCGTCATACCAACTTGATTATAGCTTCGTTATTATATATTATAGAAATGAATAAAGGTAAGAAACAGTTTTAATATAGATGGGTAACCGGAACATGAATCGCTGTTTCTGATAGCTTACTTACTTAGTTGTTTGCGGATAATTTGGCTATAGTATATATTTATGATATATTCGGGGTCTTGCTAGAGCTTTGTATATTTTTTTCTTCTGGTGTTTTTTATTTGTTGAAGATTGCTGACCAAATTGCAGCATATCATCCTATCCTGGACCAGTCGTATTATTACATCGTCAACGCGTTGAATATTAAATCTTTTTTTACATACACCGACTCTTAAGCGACTCTTAAAATTCTCATTTGTCATCTCATGTTTGATAATCGCTTAATATCAATTACCTTTTCGTAATATTTTTCGTACTTCTTATTATGAATTTGCAATAAAATTATGTACTTTTGGAAGGTACTACATATTGATTATAGACAGTGATGTGCTACTAAAATTCTATCAACCGGCTCGCACCTTGGTAAACATCAACCTTAAATTTGTATACATAAAAATATATCATACATTATAAAGTTATTTATTTAAATTATAACATAAATTCAAACATAAAAACTAAATTTAGATGCTAATCAACATTTTCAGCTAACATACTAGAACACGGGTTCCCAACCTGGGGGTCGCCAACTTTTTTCGATTTTGGATTTGAACAACAAAATAACGAAAAAGTATAGCAAATCGAGGATTTCAAATTCGCCTAGTCACATTGCTTTATAAAAAGGGGTCGCCACCCGAAAAAGGTTGGGAACCTATGTACTAGAACGTGTATCAAGTTGTGATTATCGAAAAAAGCTGTTTTGAAAAAACTGTTGAGTACGTCCTTTTTCCTTTCCACAGTCGATATCAAATTGGTGTTTTAAGCTTGCAATATTTATTCCATATTACCATACAAAATGGTCGATAAACAATACTAAGAAATATATACCACGTAGCTAATTATTTTATACTTCCGTTTAAAATAAAAGTCTCATGATTGAGGTTCTTAAGCAATTTTAAAATAGCTAAATAATTGTTATAACTATTGTTCCTTTTACTAAATTTAAAGATCTTGTTTTCTATTTAAAGCAGTGTAGTGAAAAAGCAAATAAAAATAATATAAAAAGGTAAACAATGAAGCAGCGCATATCATTTAGCGAGATTTCATTCAACGTTTTATTGGTTTCCTGTTCATTTAGAATGCAAAATGAACTATTTAAAGAAAAAAATAACAAAAAAACCTTCCGCTCCGAAAGACATTGGCGAGGTTGCTTCACTAATGAGGTGCTTATTTTCAATCACGGCCATTAAAAAATCTAATAAAAAGTATTTAGATCATCAGCGAATGCATTTTTAAGATGCTTAAAAAATATTAATTACCCATAACAAATGGTTGAAATGACATGATAGCATCATATTTTTAACTAAGTTGCTCAAACAAAGTAAACGTGACAACATTTTTGTCAGTTGAACGAAGAAATTCTGTAATTTTTTTGTTGTTGGTATCAATATTACAATCTTTTATTACACGGTCCAGTGCAATGGACCCTTTCATTTACCTATCTTCACTGCATATTTTTTACGCGTTTTTAAGTACTCAGCTGTTTTACATGGAAACTATCTCCCGTGTTAAAAGAGAATCGATTTTAGATAAAATTCTAGTGAATTATTAATTTATATTTATCATATATCAATCGATTAATACGATTTTTAAATTATTGAAAACCATGATATGAAAAATTTTGATTCATTAAAAAGACCACACTAAGGACCTAGTGTGGACCTCGATTACTGAAATTGAAATATTTTTACATAACCGTTAATTAAAGAAACATTTCAGTGATCAGCGATTTATTATGAAAACACCCCAAAATTGCAAAGGTTAAAACGAAAAAAAATGTTTGCAAAAAGGACAAAAAGGAAATAATAATGCCATATGCCCCGGCGGGTCTTTGCTTTTTAGTGTCACTGAATGGATTTCAAAAAACCTCTTCACTTCCGCAGGATGTCCTTAAAAAATCATCATAGCCGAGATATTATTCCAATCGGCTGACATCTGTTGGGCTTTTTGAGTTTTATAGAGCGACATATTGCGTCTTAAGCTACCCACCCCTCCAATCCTATATGAAGAGATTTAAAAAATAAACCATTATTTATATTAATAGCTAGCTTGTCATAAGACAACCAGAAGTGTTTTTACCTTGTCAATTATTTCGAACATCACAATATCAATCATATTCAAGTAATTACCATCATTGCTTAGAGTGGGCAAGAAAGATGGGTGACGTAAAGGAAAGAGTAGAAGTCGACTGATAGCTCTAAGAACGGTTTTCAGGATAGGATCAGCGGTTGGTGTGAATATTCGAAAATATTATATACTGGCCTAACAATTCTTCAACCGTTTGAAAAAAAAATCTTTAAATGTTTCCATTAATTACGTCAGAAGTAGACTAAAGTCCCTTGTTAAATTTCACTTACGCCGTAGAGCCCGTTCTTTAATTAAGTAAAATGTGATTCTCATATCTCTGCGTTATATATGTTAATGTATAAAAACGCATTAATGTACATTTGTTATTTCTAACATGTGTATATTATCTGCGACGGCTTAAGAATGACTTTTAAAACATAGAATTGTAGCGAAAGGAATATCAAATATTTCTATGTAGTCCTTAATTGTGATATATACGGTGAATTGTCACAGAAAATAGTTTGTATAGTAACATTCGATAGCTTCAATAATTATTGCGTATATATGTATAAAGGAGACAAAAAAAACTCACTCACTCTTTCCTTCCAATAAAAACTATACAATTGTGTAAATCTCTTGTTAAGTATTGGCAGCTCACCGCTAGATTACGGGATTCCATCACCGTTACTCATTTAGCTACAGGATCAACAAAGCACAAATTAATCTTGGTTATATTATGTTTTGATCTTGAAAATTCTCAAATCAAAAGTATCACATCTGTACACCGAACCAGTAGCGGGTTATATGTATATACTGAAATGTCATTTGATCTTCATTCAACGTTTCAATATAAATCATATGAATTTATGCCAGAGCTAATTACGTGAGTATATTAATTTTTTTTTTTAAGATGATTTTAAAGGTAATCATTGCGCCATGAAGACAGTTGTGAGTTTATAATAATGGTAGTGAATATTTTTCCTAAAAATGGGTGGTGGTTGGTCAACGTCAGCCAAATCGTCCCATTTCAATTCAAGGCGAACATTTTACCATATACATACTTGAATTGAGCTGGCCTTCAAATTAAAACAATTTCCTTGTTGCGTCTGATATTACGATATATTAAAATAAGTACGTCCTACAATCCAATTACAAACGTTTTTCGAATCGTTTGCTGGTAAAATGCACCTTGCTGTTTTCATTCATAAAACTTTATGAATGAACAGAATTCCTCTCAACGCGAGTAAATAAAAAAACATTTTAATTCATACTATCAATTGAATTTCTGTAATTAGATCCTTCTTTTGTGCGAAGGCCCATGGTCAAAGTTGTACAGCTGTTGAGCAAGTTATTGGAATGAAAAATATTCACAAGTTTTGTGTTTACGTTTAAACACAATGGATGGAGGAAGTAATATGGTTCATGTTCATCAAAAGATTGCTATTGTACATATATGTGCTAAAATAAAATATATTCTTCCGAATATATTATACTATTAGAGTATCATCGATTACAAGGTGTTAATAATAATTTCAATGGAAAAGTGTCGAAACCCATACTATTCTACTACAGCCTCGTTTAAGACGTTCACTGTCGAGTCTTAGTGGAAAGGCATTAGATATTATATGCAGTAATGTAGTGGGGCCAAGTTGGGCCAGGTCAGCGACCTGGTATCTGAAAATGCGCCGCCCTGCCATCCTTTTGACTTGTAACTTAATTTTCAAGTACAGACATGTATTCAAAATAATGTTCATACAATTTAAAAGCATTATATCAAAATTGATCTACCTGACGAATTTTACAAAAATAATAAAAAAATGTGTACATGTAACGTGAAGAAATTAATTAATTTTATAATTAAATTTAATTGCATTAATAGCGCGTTTTTTATTGATTTTATTGTTTAAACTTTTTTATCTTCAGAAGGATATTTAAAAAAAATAGGTAAGAAATCAATGACCGACCTATTTGTTTACCACTACACCACTGATTATATGACAGAAAAAAACTAAACTGTATTGTTTTTATTCGGCATTTTTAAATAATGATTAGGAGTTAGAACCAGTTCTACCCACCAGGAAGGAACACGACCAACTTACGATGTTTGCAATGAGCGAAAATTTATACAGCATTAAAGGAATCTCCGTATACAAATACAACTATTATTTTTAAACCATATGTAAAATCAACTATTGTCAGCATTATCATCCAGGTGGATATAAATGAGAAATATAGTCCATTAATAAGCTTTCTAAGTAATAGGGTAGAAATAGCAACGTATTTAGTTCTACAGTTTTGTAGAAACTGTAAAACGAAATACGTTGCTATTTTTACCCTAATATAATGAAGTTCTAGTTTTGTTGACAGTATTTTCCTTTAATGTAATGGATGTAATTTTCATGAATCGAAAGAGGGAGGGTTTGATTAAATTCGATTAAAATTCCAGCTCAATGAAATATAATTAAAAATAACGATTAATATTATTTTTAATTGATTAAAATCGCGAAGAATTACAGCTCAAGCTGTAAACATATTTTCTCTACAAACTTGTATTAATTTCGAAAAACATCTAATCGTGTGCAAACAGGTAGAACCAAACAATAATTAGTTAAAATAGAGGAATAATATAATGCAATAATTATTATTTTTTATGAGCTGCCCCTGCTGTGTTGAGCTACTTAGCATACAATCCTAAATAATTTAAAAAAGATGTGAAGTCTTCATCACTGTTAGAGAAAAAAAAACTGATTTTAGTTTATTTCTTATAACATAATGAAATTTGAAGTTTTTCATATGATATTTTCGTAATTAATAAGCTAACAAAATATTGCATGTATTCTACATATAATATAAAGTAAAAATAAGTATCGCATTGACTTAGCAGTTGCTATGCTATTTCTCTACACAATTATAATTTAACTTGTTATTACTTATTTAAAAAGACTATTTTAATAACTCTAATAATGCGTATTTTGACAAGTGCTAATACTTCAACCTATAAAAAGTTTTAATGAGGGCAATTAACCATCGTTTTAGCGTTTTTGATAAATTTTGTGCACATCAAATAAAGCAATTTATCATTTAAAATTTACTACGCTATTAAAATTTTTGACGTAAGTTTTTAATGATATATTTTTAATTGAATTGTTAAAGTGCATTCACTGAAACCCCAAGCAGATGCCATTAATAACAATATTCAACAACAAAAAATTACCAGCGAAATTACAATAAGAATAATTTTACCGGAATAAAAATAAATAATGAAATATTGCCTGGCATAATGTTGAACAGGTTTTAAAAAAAATGATCATTCTCAAAGAAGGTACATTTTATAAAAGTAACGACAATACATTGTAGTCGTATCCAATGTTCCTTATAAGGCATAGGTTCCCAACCTTTTTCGGGTGGCGACCCCTTTTTATAAAGCCATGTGACTAGGCGACCTCCCGACTAATTTGAAATCCTCGATTTGCTATACTTTTTCGTTATTTTGTTGTTTAAATCCAAAATCGAAAAAAGTTGGCGACCCCCCTGAAAACCCTTCGCGACCCCCAGGTTGGGAACCCGTGCTCTAAGGCAAGAGGTTAGGTGCGCGGGAATTTCAAAGGCTGCGTGGAGGATGCGCGAAGGCTGCGCGGACCGATCAAATATTAATTGACCAACTGTCTTGTAGTGCGCGCCAATCCGGAATGAGTGCGCAGGGGCTTTCCAACACCTGCGCGGCCACGCACGCTTAGAAGGAACGTTGGTCGTATCTTTATTTTAAGCAAGTGCTGAAAATCATAGAAAACGTATTTTTTTTTTACATAAGACATGCCCTCTCCGCTATGTTGTAGTTTTATGAGGTCGATAATACTCGTATCTAACTATTCAACTGAGATTCTTCTTCAACAACCATTCTTGAGAATGTGAATCTAAATGTTCCTGATTATTTTTTGAGAAATCGTGGACATGAATTGTTTGTTCTCCCAAGGTGTAGAACCAGCCTGCCAATGGGGATGCCACTGGGGAGAGCTTTAACGGTGTTCAACAATATTGCTTCGGATGTCGACATATTCCACGTAGACGTGGGTGAGTTCCGACGAATACTATTTTTTATGTATTAAAGTAGAGTTCGTCGGAGCTTACTCAGTTGACTTCTTTGCCATTTTTTTTTCTACTGATTTTAATATTAAATTGTACTATTTTTTTTCTCCATTGTAAAAGTTTTAAATTTATAATTTGTCAACCTTTTGCAATGTTAATTAAATAAATAAATAAATAAATAAATAACTGCATAACAAATAACATTGATGCGGATAAATTAAAGCATTTTTTATATATTGAAAGTAATAATTGCATTCAATAGAAGGCCTTGGAAGTGGAATTATTCCTAATATGTTGAAAAGATTTCTCTATGTTAATATATGAGATAGAGGTTAAATAATTTTAACAATCGCCAAGATAAAATTGTTTAAAGAACTTTCATTAAAAACATTAAAATAATTAATCGAAAAAAATGGGAATAGACAGTGATAAATCGAGTGGTCAATTACTTTGACTCCGGTTGCAGTGCTCACGGGTTCAAATCCCATATACAAAAGATGATTTATATGTATATCGATTTATAGATTTCTGTTCGAAAGCTTTTAGCTATATTCTTACTGTCATCGATAATGAGTGGTTGAGTAACTAAGTATCAAGCGGTTCTCGACAAAAACTTGTCTTGAGATAAACTCAATTAAGAGTCCACATGCTCCACATTGGGAGCGGACATAAACTTTACATTAAAAACAGTTTTAATTAATGCCTTCTATTATGTTACTAAGCAGTTAATATCCATGTCCCTGATAATAAATAATTTACTTGAAACTTTCTTAACCGGATATTAACGTTATCCTTTTAAATTAGGACATTTATTATTATGAAATAAACATTTCACTTTGCATAATGACCTAAGTCCGTTTCGGTGTTAAAGACCGGAAACGCTATTTATAAAAAAGATCACGCCACCATTTTATATTTAGGGTTCAAGTTTAAGGGGTATTATATACATAAGATGGAGCTTAATAGGAGAAATTTTTAATTAGCTAGTTAATTATTTTTGATGTGTAACAAACAGCTCGTGTTCAGTTTAGAAAAATTGAAAGAATAACCAGTTGTATTTCAGCTATCGGTTTTATTTCGTATGTTATATACAATTAACATACATTGTCTTATCGAGATGAGTGTGAATATTTTCTGCTCGCTACGCTACGTCTTTCCCTATTTGAGTTTTCGGTGATCTGTATTTATTTTCCGTGCGTATTCTTATCGAACCTGATGTTAAAAATGATTTTATGTGCTTTTGGACATTTATGTGCTTATGGACATTTATTATTATGAAATAAACATTTCACTTTGCATAATGACCTAAGTCCGTTTCGGTGTTAAAGACCGGAAACGCTATTTATAAAAAGATTAAGGTGAAAATGAGACATAAGATATATTTGCAAGCATATATATATATTTTAAATTTATTTTTAGCTTCTAAAATAGGTTTAAATACTGTCATTGAAAAACTAAGACTGAGTTGACACCTTGCCACAGAACGTAATTCTTTAAAACGACATGTTGCGGGTTAAAGTAAAATAAAAACAAATTGAACGAATATTGATAAGAACATTTAAATTTGCTAGAAAAGGTGCCGGAACGCCGTTACACCGCTTAACGTGGGAAAAAAAACACTGATTACGTTCATCCATCCAAATCAATGATGTTTTTTAAAAAAATTTGGTTACACTGACCGGACTCGAATCTGGTTGATACGGTTTTTGTCAAAGTTCCATATTGTATCGGAGTTTTAATTTCAATAATCGTGTACTGCAAAAGAATGAAGGTATCATTTGACCGCTTAGTACGCAACATTTTATACAATACCAGTTTTAATGATTGCATTTATTTTGTGTTTGGCCCTAACAATACACGCAAAATGCAGCCAGGCAATTTGTTGCACGGTTTTTCGTGGTGCATCTGCAACAGATGCATGATGCATTACCAAATAATGCATCGCAGCTTCCCTGTCGCTGTTCTACGCCAGAATACATTGTTGCTACGTTGTGTTACTTCATGAAGTCATTTATGACATAGCACTTGTAAAGAAAATGTAAAATTTGGAGCCATATTTGGCTGAATAAATAAGCCCCTTAGAGGTGAAGTGAGCCAAGTAATATTTTATGAAACATTTAGTTAGATGCGTTGTAATATTTTGAATGTTCTAAAAAATCGTAAAAGTGAAGTGAGCTCAGTAAATTCACACTGCAATAGTCTTCCTAAAATAAAAATATGCAATACATAAAAACACCAAGAAAAAGTTTTACCACTTCACTTCTTGAAGATTCATTAATCTTTTCTATATTATGTTGATTTTTGTATAGACTAATTACCTACTGTTTATACTATAAGTTGTTAATGATTTTGAAGTAGTTTATTTAAAGTCAAATTATTTTTCATTGGTATTTAAATATAATGCTCTCCGTACTGGGACTTGAACGCGTTTGATCCGTCACGGAAGTCAACGACGTTGACTAAGTAACGTTAACTTGAATTAAAAATGTATAATAGACAAACATACGAATGTTAGTCATCATTTTTACGTAGGAAAATTATGATTGAACTTATACAATATCATTATTCATCTATTTAAAAGTGTTGACATGAATGCGTACATTTTACCGTAAAAAGCCTAAAATGTAATTTTTAATTCTCGATTTCGCGGTTAGACATTGAAGTAAACTTCACTTAGTAAACACATTTGTGCGAAGTTTATCGCTTTGAATGAACAATGCATATTGTTTCACAAAACATTCATACGGCAAGCATATGCGCATATAGTAAATGCTCATACGTGAAGGTGTAACTGTAAAATTGCGGAATTGAATACAATAAACATAACACGATTGCACCGCAATGACTGTCAATGTTACATCCGATAGTTTAGCCCAACATAATGGACTATGCGGTGAATGGGTTAATTTTATGCAGCTGATGCATCTCTACAAAATACAGAATGATTCTTTTTCGATTGATAAGTTAAATTATGTTATTTGTGGTGGAGCACGATTATTAAATATGAAAAATTTGTACTGCTTTATATTATGACTCATAAAGAGTTTTGACGAGCAAATGACGAATTTTCCATATCGTCATTGCACTTTCAAAATCCACTATGTTTTGTTTCACGAAATCTGATTGTTGCATTAAAAAAATAATATAATTCACCGCACCCGCAATGAAAAAAAAAAAGATTATGATATAAGTCGTTCTAGAATTGCTTTATGAGTTCACCTAATCCTTTTTTTGCACGGGAGATATGTTTCATGCAAAAAAACCGTGCAAACACAAAACCGTGTAAAAAAGTGTACATAGGGAAATTGAAGATACATTCCATAACATTGGACCTTGCAATTTATAAACCATGTAAAAAAAACCGCGCAAAAAAGGATTAGGTGTATGCCAGGATGACAGACACTAATTTGTAATCCGTTTCTTTGTTGAAATTCACGTCCGCTCCCAATGTGGAGCACGTGGCTTCCTAATAGAGTTATCTCAACAGAAGTTTTTCTACGATAACTGTTTGTCACTCAGTTTCTCAATCTCTCTTATTTTCGATGCGAGTAGGTATAGAAAGGATAATATTAGAACAGTACTAGTGGTTAGGAAATCGCTCTTGCTGCTCAACGAAATTTTAGGATTGGAAGGTTGGGAGGAAATTTTCAGACATTACAAACATCCATGCCTTTGACCAAAAATCGAACATCGTTACTAACCCGACATATACATATATACATATGTACATAATATGTATATAATAAATCCTAAACATTGACTAAACGATTATTAAAAATGATTGCTACCAAATATTATTTTTTTACTGTTAGATGTCAGATCAGTAAGTCATTAAATTTAATAGTCTTTATCGATGAAACTTGGTCCTTATAAAAAAAACTATCTTCCGTTATATTTATGTTAAATTATTGATTGTAAATTTATAACACCATGTGTGTACTATTATGAATTTCTGTTGTATTTACAGATGCATTCTTCCCGAGTGAAAGGGTACACCGGCCGGGAAGAAAGGTACAAAAGTATTACCGGCACATGTTCGCCAAAGGGTTAAATGTATGTCATCTCATCACGTCATAATACATCATACCTTTGCATAACTTTTCGATTACATTACAGATGTCACGTATAGTTATGAGTTCTAAAAATCGATTTTTTATTCAATTTACACAATGCAACAACACCAGATCATTATTCAAACAGATGTGTATACATCGATGATAATTATAAGATAACTTCACTATTTATTTAGAGATTATCTAATAACTATCTCCAAGACGGTGAGATAGTTAAAGAACGGACATAATATACGCTTGGGAAAAAGTGCTTTATTTATATTAATTTTTCCAACAAAGAAATAAGTCACTTTTAAGATGTTCACTGTCAATACTTGGTGGAATGGCATTATAATAAAAATATTAAAAGATTTTTAGTACTTTTCCACATAAAATTTATTTGATCAGGACCGGTTTCGCTCATCGTGAGCATTATCAACTGATAAGAAAAATATATAAACAGTGTTATTTATACAAATTTAAATTGAAATAAAAGGTGTAAGCAACTACTAACAATGAAAAGGATTTACAAATTACATTATAATTACACAAAATTAAAATGCTTAACACCTATAACATACAATTAAATGTTATAGGTGTTAAGCATTTTAATTAAAGAAATAAGTATTTATTTTAATAAATTTTATTATTTTCTTAAATAATCTTTGTGTATTGAATATACATACAATGGTTTTTATTTCTTATTTCTAACAATTATTTTTACACTGCTTAGATTAATTATAGTAAATATATATTTTTATGTTATTACTGTCATATTTCACCGTATTGACAATTCTATATTACTTATAATCTATTATGTTTACTTTTAGCATTACAATTAGTTGTTAACATTCTCTTTGATTAGAAAGAACATTGAATTCAAGAAACTTTATGATCATTTTCTTCCCAAAAGTCATTTATATTCATGAAGAAATATTTGGTCATCAAAGTAATATTTCACTACCCATAAGATCAAGTACAGCAAACTCTAAAAAGAAAATGTGTAGGAAATGCAACCGTGGAATAGAATATATGTGATTTTTGCAAATAAGTAGTCCGGGGAAATGTCTTTGAAACCTTTCAATATCTAGATTATTTAAATGTAAAAAGTATCTTTGAATTCTTTTTGAAATCCATTTTTTACATAAAGTAGATTGGCTAAAGATTAACAATATAAAATATATATCTTCACTAGTCTCACAACAAGCTGTATTTACTGTACGTTTGAAAAAGATTTCAGCTGACGTTAGTGATTGTACATTTGCATCAACAAAAAAAAAAAAACATCTGCCCCCCTGTAGTCAAATTTGAAAAGCAATATTCAATATCTTTTCTTGTCCCTTAATTTCATACCCTTAAACTAGTAAATTTTTCATTTACATATAGTAAAGAAATTTCGATGATAATGTTAATATAATTTAAAAGTTTTTTGAGAAGAACCATTTTGCAAAATCACCTGTTCCCATTGTTATAATATATATTCTCTTCCTAGACATTCACAACCTTTTTCTTCTTGTATGCTGCATTGCGGTCAAAATCAAAAAATGCAGTGGGTTGTACATCACTGCCATATACCATAAGAATGAAAGAATATTATGTTAGAAATGCTACACTTAAAAAAGTGTTGCACATATTCGGATGTTCTTTTAAATTAGTTTTATATTTATAACTGAATAATGTATTTCTTGATTTAACGTCTAAGATATGCTATTCATCTATCTCCCTCTTTCAACTTTAGTTACATTAACTGAAATTGAGCGAAGTTTGCAGAAATTTATATTGAAAAAATAAAAATAAATAAAGAACGGCTCTACTTAAATGAGCATAAACTTACAAAAAAATATATATAATATTGTATAAGGTATGTACATATATTGAACTATTTTTTAATATTATTTGATTTTACATAAATATATTATATATGTTTTTACTAATACAACCTGCTGTCCTATGCATGATACTTTGTTTTATATTTATCGACATTTTATAAAGGGTTGAAATTCAATGGTGGATATGTAAGGGGTGAATTATTTCTAAGCACCTGCTTAAATTACCATTGGTCTCTACTAAAACATTTTAGAAACAATTTCTGCCAAATCGAATGCAATGAACGATTTTTTGTCAAATCTCTGAGTTAAATTGTAGTCTATTTAATACAAATATTTTTAAATCAGTGTAAATAGCTGCATTCCTATTTAAATAAATTTATATTTTGAATTATATGTTTTATTACGGCAATTTTATATTTTTAAAACAATTTATAACGAGTCTGCACATTTTCAAATCTTAGCTTTCTAATTAATCAAATCTTGATATCATATTCTTCAATAGATTAGATTGGCTACGAATTTGGATTATTAAATCGTAATGGCAAGTTTTGAAGAAATTATCGAATAGCATCACTAAAAAGACCGAAAAGTCAAAATAAACATTCTAGTTATTCGGTTGTTCCAAAATACTGCCATATTTTTATCCCTTAATTTTACTTTTTTCTATATAACAATTTAATTGTATTCTATACCATTGATAGAAATATGGATTGATTCGAAATACAGTGAAACCTTCAATTACACTACCCAGAATTACGCGCTGGCTTGAAATATTAGCCGCAAATCCCCAATTGCACGGTCGCATTCCATTGTCGTTTCTAAAAAACGGTCGTCTGTGGTGCGCATACAGTCAAATTTTTGTAGTATCTGTGTATTCAACACGTGCCAGGCTATACACGCATAGCTGGGTGTCTGTCTGTGTGCGGAATTTCAGCTAATGCAAAAACTAAATATTTCGTCCATATTTTTTTTTTGCAAAACTAAGGGAACTCTTAGTTTTGCGTTTTCCGCGGAAAAAACCAAATGCTTAAATTTTTATGAGATTCATACCGCCAATTACACTACCCCCAATTACTCGGTCCCGACTCCCGACTATAGTGTAAATGGGGGTTTTACTGTATTGAGTTTGTAGTAATCTTACTTTTTAAGGGTAAAAGCGACGTAGAGGGGTAGAGTGAGAAGAAAGCAGGTGGCGCATGGCAGGTCGACCAGGTGACATGCTAAATCTACCACTGGCTCGCGGGACTCATCAAGTCCTGACAAAATTGATAATCAATGATTACATACATATATTCAAAGAAACATTTACACTACCCAGAAGTCTCAGTGCACTTCAAGGTAGTGTTTATTTCATAATTTTCATATGGCCGAAAACCTTTAAAACACGTTTTTTGTGCCTCCTGTAAAATTTGCTATGTGTGGGTTATGTACTTTTTCCTTTCCACTGTCGATATAGATCAAATATGCTTATATAAATAAGAGTTTTTTTGTACACTTATGGATAAATCTGATTTTTGTTTTTACTTCTGTGTCCTGGAAAACATACCAACATATATAAATACCATATGCACATTTATTTTTGGATATACACCTATTTAATTTTATAAATATAAATAATTTAGGTTGATTTAAAATTAAGAAGAATATAAGAACGATCATAATTTGTATATTAACATGTTATAAGTGATTTTCACTTTATTATACATCAGTAGGTTGTCTTTCATTGAAAAAGATATATAGGATTAAAAAAAACAGACTATTCAATTAAATTTCAAAAATAATGTTTGGCTTAGGATTGGTTGAAGTCATTAAACTATAAGAATATCCACAATTAAATTGTATTGCAAGGTTGCGTTAGACCTGTTTGTGAAATAATTGGATTGTCCAACGTTTATTATATATTTTTCTTAACATACAATTTCCATGCAAATATTGAAAAGTAAATTCTATTACACCACGAAGAAATTTTAACGTCACAACACCTCGAGCCGTTTTGCTTTCCAAAAATAAACCAGGTGTCGCCAAATAGCGGTGCGTGTAATAAATTGCAAACACACTGCATCGCGTTTATATTACATGCATGTGCGCATTCCATTAAAACAAGTTTATAAACAACCAAAAAAATGATATGTTAAATATATCACTGGCTTTAAAATGTATCGAACGTGATTTTTTGATTGCAGTTACCCAAAGTTGTCAGCGGCAGGTGTAAATGTTGAACATCATTGGGTTTCTTAGAATAATAAATAATTTACCGCTGTTTATATATAGGAAATTAAATTAAAATAAGCTGTATATTTTTTTTATTTTTTTTTTAACCATGTCCGCTCCCAATGTGGAGCATATGGACTCCTAATGGAATTTATCTCAACAGATGTGTTTCTACGAGAACTGCTTGTTACTCAGTTGCTCAACCTCTCTTTTACTAAAGAGAGTAGGAATAGAAGGATAGGGCTAGGATAGGACTAGTGGTTAGCTAATCGCTCTCGATACGCCCCGTTCATAAGATAGGATGGGCAGGAAGGGGAAATTCAAGACATCACATACATCCATGCCTTCGAACAGAAATTCATAAATCGATTGAAAAATCAATTTATAAAACTCTCCGAACCGGGATTTGAACCCGGGCCCTCCGAAGCCAACAACGTTGACCACTCAACCACACAGGCGGCAAGCTGTATATAGAAATATATAAAAAACATAAAGCGTTTTTTTTGGTAGGGGTAGAGGTGGAGATTTTGTCGCAAAAAGAGACCCATATTTAGTTTTGCTGGCATATTTTTTTTGTGAGAAAATTAAATATGTTTTACATACATAAATAAAAACATCGAATTTGACTTAGTTCAAGAGATGTAATTTTTTGATTAGGTTTGACTTGGTTTTTGTCGAAGAGAAATATATTATGGAAGCTGTTTGACATAAAAAAATGATCACTTTTGCATTGACAGATCAGAAAAAATAATGGGAAAGATTCTACTAAAAATTATCGAGCGAAGATTTTTTTTACTATTATTCATGTTTGCTCTTAATGTGGAGCATATGGCCTATGTGGAGGTATGTCAGCAGGGTTTTGTTCTAAGCGAACTGATACTCAGTCGTTCGACTTCTCCTTTTTTAAGAGAGAAGTAGAGATAGAAAGGATGGAACAGAATAGGACTTGTGGTTGGCTAATCACTCTCGCTACACCCTGCTATTTTAGGATCGAAATGGTGGCGGGGAATTTATAGACATAACAAACATTCATGCTTTCGAATAGAAATCGATTGAAAAAATGCTGTCCGTATTGGAATTTGAACCCGTGAGGTTAGGCATGGAAGCCTACGACGTTGACCACTGAGCGATGGACTCGACAGAATAAAATTAAGACTTTTTTTGTTTGTATATTTTATCACAAATAATATATTGCCAGAAATAATAACAAATTACGAAAAATTTTGATAGTAAGATATTTAATATCATTAATTAACTGAGTTGCAGTGGGACCGGAACGCGATTCAAAACTTTCATAATAATATGTAATAAAAACACAAAAACTTTGTTATCAGAAAATAAAGAAGACAGTTGCCCTAACCAAACATATAACTATTTTGTGGTTTACTTTGGAAAACAAACATATTTGTATATTATAATATCATGATAATTTAAACAATTTTTAATATTTTGAAAATTGTTGAATTATATATTTTGATGATGAAGATTAGGTAAAAACTCTGATGAGTCCAGTGAAGAAAAAAAAATGTTTTTCTCATTCATCATTTAGACAAAGAAGAAAATGGAATATGATATTTCGTCTCACATAAATTTAATTGAAAATTATGGCCATGTGCAATGAAGAATGCCCAGTGTGTCTTTCGTTATAGTTTAAAGTACTATTATATGCATAATTATAATGGAAAAAGACAAGAGAATTATTTCGCTAACCTGGATAGTTAATATTCTGTTGCAATTGCATGAGATCTCATTATGAATGCATCTCATCTCGGCGGTATTTATATTATGAACATGTAAGGAAGGATGCTGCACAGTGCATTGTGGATGCATGTATGTGATGACAGCCTCAGCCCCTATCAACAATCTCTGCTACAGCGAGTGAAGTGCCGAGAATCAACAAAGTTCAAGAAATGATCACGTCTTCAAACACGTTGGTGCCCTGATAGCTTTGATTGCAGAAAACTCCGAATGATATAAAATATCATTTTTGAAAAAAAAATGAATTCTCTCCAGTTAATTCAGAGTTCCTAACCTTTTAACATCTCATATTCATACCCCATAACATCTAATAATTACATTTAAAAAATGTTTTTTTATTCTTTGTTTTTTAAATATTTTGTCATAATATTATTTCATACATATTTGTATGATAAAATTATCGGATTGATGTGTTTATCTATCGACAGAAAATTGCAGTGAAGTGACACCGGCCCACATACCATTGGTTAGAAAGCACTGTACTATGCTCTCATATTAAGTAAAAAATATTTCTCTGGCTTATTAATTCTACTATGATAACAAAAATACATATTTAAGTTAAGTACTAAGTAACTAAAACTATTAACAACTGGAGAATTCGCATGGAAATATACAATTAAGCGAATTTCTTATGAATATTAATTATTGTAAAATTAAAAGAAAAAAAAACTTCTTATTCCTCATTGTTGTTTACTTAATTTTAATAGTTGTCAGTCCCTTACTAACCGCTTGTAGTATATATAGTATTAATTAACTATTGCCAAAATGATGTAAGTATATAGTCGTCATGTTTTGATTTATTTTTATATAATTTATTAAATCAAAACCTATTAAAAAAGTCATTAGGATTCGACGAGTTATTCTATAAAATAATATTTTAATGGCTAAATTCGGGCGATGCACCTTTGCGTGTTTTGCATTTTCTCTTGCATATAGCATTTAATGCAAATCGTAGAGGCAGCCTCACGTTTATCATACTTCACATACAGCTAAGAGTACGTGATAATAATACCAGAATTATAGAAAATTTACGGAAATATTTTGTAAGTTATTCAAATAAAATATTATATTTGTAAAACAGAATCAAATAGCGCAATATGATTGTCGTGAATATGGTTAACGTTTCGTTTTGATATTGTAAGACTAACAATAAATTTATGTTATCGTTTGAAAGCTTCAAGGAAAACAGCAACATTTTATGAAGCGCAATAAATATTCTACTCTGTGTTCAGGATTGTAATATTATTATCTTGGGGTATTTCAGGGAGTAGAAAGCTTGACTGACATACAGCCTTTCTAATATTATCATTTTACCAAACTACATCTGAAAACTACACATAAAAAAAGATTATAAAACTTGCAAGCTTTCACAAAAAAAGCTGTCTTTGAAAAAAGCTTTTTTTTTGTTGAAAGTATGTATGTATTAGTATTTTTGTAATATGAGTGGTACTGTAATTTAATGTTTAAAAAAATAAGCTGTGCTGTTGTCTTATGTTGAAATACTTCCATAAGCTCAGCGTTGGGACTTAAGAGTGGACAAGGCTTAAAAAAATCAGAAAAGATTAAATTATAAATAACTTGCACATCAAATTTTATCTTAAAGCTTTCTGTTGAATGAAATATGGCGCATTTAAAGACGTCATATAAATAATTTCATTCAAATGTGTTATTAGAGAACTGCATGTTATTATATTTCAATAATATATAGCAATAATAGAAGGTGGGGCTGGGCCATTTCTCGACTCTTGTGGATAAAACATCCTTCTCACTTTGCCTCGTTTCAGTGATCTAATTGGTGGAGGGTAATTTTAGACATCACAGATTTCAATGCATTTTTACAAATCGATTGAAAAATCACTTTATGAAATCGATTCGTTCACGAGGACAACCCAACCGATAAAAACTATGTGAATTGACCATTTGGCAACACTCCCGAATGAATTATTCATTTATTCTAAAATAAATCAAATATACACAATATTTGACTTGCCTATTACGAAGAGGACTGAAACAAAATAATAGATTTTTTTTGAATCCTACTCCAATTATAACAACTCCGATTTATAACAGCTTAAATAAATTCCATTGATTTTTATAAACCATTAAGACTAGATTGTTTTTTTTTATTCATAGATCAATTGCATATTTTAATATATCCGAATGATAGTGTACCTACAAAAGTCCATTCGTACACAAAAAAATAGTATTAACTTCAACACTCTATAACTCTGATTCAGGATTTTTCGAGGCATCTGTATCAAATGACCCACTCAGTTTTTTTTTATTTAGAAAGTTATTAGGTGTTTCCTTTCTCAATATTTTATGTTACAGTATTTGTATATCTAGCATTAATAATTAAAATAGTTTTATCTGATCGCTGATCTCGTTTCAAAATAGCTTTAATATTTACAGAAAAACATACTAAGCAACCGTTAAGCGTTAGTAAAATTGCTCACAATAATTACCAAATAGTAATATTTTTTACTGTCAATAAAATATATAACTCGATATACACTCGAACAAATAAAATATTTGTGGTCGTAAAAAAAATTATACCAACGTTTCGTACTACACTACAATCGTACTGATAATTTTATTGGTTGGTTCGGTTTCTAATAATATATTATGTAGTAAAAATATTTCCGCATCAATCCATTTACCAACTGTTAGTAAATAATGGGTTGGTATACTGTTTGCGCCAATTAAATGTCCATATAGTATGTACACACTCGAGTCATGAGCTGCATATGAAAATGCAATTCTCTTCAAAATATGAAATGCAATCAGGTGCGCGAGATTGTTGCGCATTGCATTCTTTATTACTTATTACCACCACATGTTAAGTCCGAGGCGAAATAAATGTATGTACACTTATAGAGACAAGTTATTTTTGATTTGTTTACAAAAAAAGTCCATGCCAAAAGCCCACCTTAATACTAGAGCTACGTGCAGTAATCCCTCATTACTTGTAGATAACTCGTGATTATCTTTTAAATCATTTATTTAAATACAATAAAACATCGTTGTAAAAAAATATAACGCTTACTTATTATACCAATAACAAAACCTTTTTTTTCTACGATCATAAATGCGGAATCAATCAATACTTTGTGACAAATAACGATAACGTAATAATGTATAACTGCTTCAAGAACCAAGGTTTATAATTGTTGGCCAATAAAATCACTGAGAGTGGTAGATAAATAAAAACGGTACTTAAAAAAAGACGGCTGGTCCACTACTGAAATGTATATCTCTCGAGACTTCATCCTTTTCGCAGGATGCCTTTCAATGCAATCAAAAATGTATCACAGATAGTTCAATAACTTTAACACGCGTGTTCAATGAAGAAAATGCCATGCCTAATTTTACAATGATGATTATCATTAACTCTAAATACTCTATAAATCCGCGACGTACTCAATCATGATTAAAATAAATTTTGAGAAAATTTACCTTGTTAATAATTTCATATGCGAAAGTCAAATCAACGGTACCAAGTAAGTAAATTTTACACTGAAAAAGATTACACCTTTTATTTACGTATAAATAAATATTTGCCTTAATTGGTGCCAAGCCTTGATATGAACATTGAAGTTGCGTACGATATTTTATAATTTTACAATTTTTTCTATTTTTTTAAGTAAATTAACAAGTTTTTCCATTAAAAATATAAGCTTTTACGATAAATAAGTGGAAAATTACTTTAACGTACAGACAATAAATAGTCACTTACATACCTTATAGTCCTCTAGAATAGAAATAATTGGATGGATAAAGTATTAGTCTGGAAATTGCGAAAACCCGCTTGCGAATGGAATGTACGATTTCTAGAATTGGGACCGTTTTGCTAAGTATTCATTTTCAATATAATATAGATGTTTAAGAATATTTCATGTTTACTTTTTTTTAAATATGTCTGACATTCAATGGTTAAATAATTATTGAAAACAATACATGCATGTCTGAAAATTGAATAAACTACGACGGTAAGAGATGCATAACTTTTTCGCCGTCGGTGTACAAATGCCATTCGGGCTAGTATGTGAAGAAAGCGTGGAAGAAATAATCAGCGGACTCGCGGCGTTATTTTATTTATTTCCTTTATTGTTAATTAGAATTTGTAATAATGGCGCATAGAAGTTACGCCGGCCATGCTAATGTGGGACCAAACACGTTGAAGTCCGTATCTGTGTTATAGTATCACGAGATTATTAAATAATTTAATATTTACAAGCTTTTCCACAGTATTAATGTTTTCAATTGTTATATGAAAACGGCCAGAAAAAATCAGAGGTTCGTACAAGGGACAAATTATAGTACACACTCGTGTTAAATTAAATGATTATGATGAAGGCTTTTTTTGTAGCTTAAATATTGAGTCAACAAAACTATTTATCTTAAAGTCAATATACATTCAGAGAGACATTATTTTAGTAAAGGATACTTATTACTTGGTATTGCAATACCAATCAGTGGCGTACGGTGAATGTTGATGTCAGTTGTGGTGGATATTAATTTAAAAAAAGGGGTTTTAAAATGAATTTAGTATTATTTATAAATCTATTCGATTTTACGCTTTTAAGCCATGGAATTATTAATTACGCTGTCGATAAATGTACCTCTATGTATTAGCTTGATAATTATTCTTTATTTCATTTAAATCGAGCATAAGCCTGTTGGGGCAGGCATGGTTTACCAATTTTAATTATAATCAATTTCATCTCATAATTTCTGTTTGAAAATGAAGTATTCAAAATATCTTGAGCACTATTATTAATTTTAGGTAAAATACAATTAAGAAAACAAAAACGATAGTAAATATCTTTCTTTTGCAATTTTTATAAGGTACGCTAAAACATGGACTACTATAATAAGACAGCAGAGGTGTGAATTTTTTGAATTCTACGCCTGATGATTTCGACATTCGAGACTGATTACACGAAAAAATCAGTCTTTTAAACACCTGAGATCGTGCGGCCGTAGTACTGGACGTTTGCAAATTGTATACTGTTCTAGATGTGCGACGCACACCTACATATCACGCTCTAAGCTGATACCGGTATCACAGAAACCGGGATCTCGGTATGCATAGTTATTCTTTAACACCGAATTACCGATTTTAGAAACATAAAATACCAGTATTTCGATGTTGAAAATGAACTGAAACATAATGTTGAATAAAATGTAGAAATCATTACAAAATTGTTTGCGATTAAGTGAAATATTTTAAATCTGCTAAAAGTTGTATCAATATGGACAGGTTCCAGAATTGGTGAACCTTTAGAATTGTGTATTATTATTTTAAGGAACCATATGCAGTTTCTGAAAATCGCACTTTATGATTATGCATATTTTTTAATGACGGTATTTTATTTGAAAAAACAATTTTGATATCTCAAAAGTTTGTATTTTTTTGCTTTATTTTGTTATATCAGTATTGAGTGTATTTAGAATACTGGTATTTAATATGAAATATCGGTATTTATATATTTGTCGAGTAGTGCAATCCCTATTAATTACGGTTTTTAATGTGTTGACCAAAACTTATTGTGAAATTGAAGTGCATTTATTGTGATACGAAGGGTTTATGGAATCGTAATGGCTGAATAATGTTAGTATGAAAATTTAAATGTTACTCAACAAAATTTGCTCAAAAACCCTGAGAGTTTCTAAGCTTCTTTTACTTCACATACCCAAGCTGGTGGAAAAGGTTTCGCAAGGTTCTAAAAAATTGGTTGTCAGCCATTTTACAAATGAAATATAAGTAAAAGCTGAATACACACATACCGATTTTTGATACGTTACGTGGGTCGCAAAATATTAATAGTAATACGTAAAAATACCACATGCTATACATAATATAGTGAAAATAAAACTAGCACTGCACGGGGGCAGCAAACAAAAAATACATAAGTTAAATTAAGTAAATACATAGACAAAAATACAAATATATCCAAAATGTTTACACAAAATGCATGGACGGCAAGTTAAATGTGGCTGTTTTAGACTATTTTGTTGTGATAAGAATAAGGGTGAGTAGATGAAGAAAACTTTACGTTGATATTTAAATAATAAGTAAAATTATGTGGTATGTGATCTCCAGCGGCGGGCTGCCAATACGTTAACAAATGGCTCACTTAATCGCAAAGCAATCTATCACCCCTATGCGATTATATGCAATACTTCAATAAGCAAACGATAGTTACTTAATACACTTATTATATGCAACAATATGCAGTTTACCGTAAAGTCATCAATGTTAATGGCTAAAAATGTACTATTGTGTATACTGGAAGCTGTCGTAAATAATACATATATGTCAGAAATTGCAGTTATGTACTTATTTGATCTGAGAATATTGTTTTCTATTAGATTAACAAGGGGCTCGCCGGACGTGGTAAAATCTTACAAAAGGCTCGCGCGAGCCCCTCCGAGCCCACTCCAGCCCATCTCTGGTGATCCCGTACCCGAATAAATACGCCCACTTTAATTTTGAATAAATTGGTTCATAATCGAGCTTTTTAA
>CM062825.1:22610150-22805756 GCA_031772345.1 Himalopsyche anomala | reverse complement strand
AGGATGATGGGAAAAAGTGAACTGAACCCACCCTTTTTATTGCATAATTTCAATCATTTTTTCTCTAAAATACATTGTTTATGCTTTCGATGGATTCGTCGGTATCTTTGTGGAAGTTCATTTGAATATAAAATAAAAAATAACTTAGATTATTCCACGTATTGTGCTACAAACTGTGACACGTGTTTCGCCTCTTTCAGAGGCATCCTCAGACAGACTTACTTTTACTTACTGAAAGTAAGTCTGTCTGAGGATGCCTCTGAAATAGGCGAAACACGTGTCACAGTTTGTAGCACAATACGTGGAATAATCTAAGTTATTTTGTATTACTTTTTTATGCTTATTTATTGAAAAAACTTTCACATAAAATTAAAAGTTGATGACAGTTCCCACAAAAATTAATTGAAAACGTAATTGCACTTAAAAGTCAAATGGAAAAGTTTCACCATTTTTATGTTTGGTTCCCTTAAAGACTCATATATTCCTAAAAATAAGCTCCGTTTGGTGAATTAGTGAAGTTAATTTATTCTGATTAATTTGATAAATATGCATTTGATTGTAACATGGAAAATTGATAATTTTGTTTTGATAAAATGTGCAATTAATTTATACCATTTTGCATGTGAAAAATGATTATTAGCAAACTTAAACATTATTTCAAAAATTAAGTAATTTACAATTTAAAACTGCAGGGCTGTCGATATATGCGCCGAGGTCGATTTATGCTACTATGAAAAATGATTGTTAGCAAACTTGAACATTATTCCAAAGATTTAATATTTTACGAAATTTTTGTCACTACGAAAAAAATTGTCAGCAAACTTAAACATTATTCCAAAAATTAGGTAATTTACGAGGTATATTTCTGCTAATAGGAAAACTAATTGTTAGCAAACTCAACATTATTCCAAAAATTAAATAACTTACAATTTAAATACTACAGGGCATGCTGTCGATATATGGCCCGAGATATATTTATTTTATTTTTAGAATTTCTGGCTTATTCAATAAATAGGTTTGTAATTTTCTGACTTCTTAAAAATGCAACAAAAATCCCCCCGTTGAGGTCAACGGGCTTACAGCTAGTCTATATATTAATAGTCGTTAATGTCCGTCCGTCCGTCCGTCCGTCCGTCTGTAAATTGTCCCCGATTTCCCCTTCCCCTCCTCCGCCCCAGCCACGCTGTCAACATTTTTTTATTCATACTAAAGAGATACTTTTTTCGTTTGTATATTATGGTCGCGATTTCGCCTTTTCGATGACGTCAAGAAAGACGGTCCCCCTCCCCCCCATCCTGCCCCGCTGTCGTCATTAATTCATTTCTTCATTTTTCTCTGACGTCATGAGTGAATTTTTGAAATCATGACATTTTTATTTTATTATGTGTAAAAACAATTAATTTTCAAAAAATATTCTCTCCAGCTGTGGGATTCGATACCATGCCCCAATTTTCATGCGCGTCGTTCGGACGGCTTACACACTGATCTACGAATCCACTTGAGAAAAGCGATATAAAAACTTTATATAATTTAAATAATACAAAGCAAAAAATAAGAACGCGTTTTAAGTGAACTAATAATGACATCTGTGGGTGAAATCTTGCACTAAACGATATTGAATTCCAAGATTTCCACCTGCAGGGTTGTGAACGGCTATATAGGGCTGCTCAATTATATATAATAATTTAATTAACTATTTATTTATATATATACGAAAAATGGTTGTTAGCAAACTTAAACATTATTCCAAAAATTAAATAATTTACGAGGTCTATTTCTGCTAATAGGAAAAATAATTGTTAGCAAACTTAAACATTATTCCAAAAATTAAGTAATTTACAAGGACTATTTTTGCTACTATGAAAAATAATTGTTAGCAAACTTAAAAATTATACCAAAAATAAAATAATTTACGAAATTTCTGCTTCTAAGAAAAATGGTTGTTAGCAAACTTAAACATTGTTCCAAAAATTAAGTAATTTACAAGGACTATTTTTGCTACTATGAAAAATGGTTGTTAGCAAACTTAAACATTATTCCAAAAATTAAATAATTTACGAGGTCTATTTCTGCTAATAGGAAAAATAATTGTTAGCAAACTTAAACATTATTCCAAAAATTAAGTAATTTACAAGGACTATTTATGCTACTATGAAAAATAATTGTTAGCAAACTTAAAAATTATACCAAAAACAAAATAATTAACGAAATTTCTGCTTCTAAGAAAAATGGTTGTTAGCAAACTTAAACATTATTCCAAATATTAAATAATTTACGAGGTCTATTTCTGCTAATAGGAAAAATAATTGTTAGCAAACTTAAACATTATTCCAAAAATTAAGTAATTTACAAGGACTATTTTTGCTACTATGAAAAATGGTTGTTAGCAAATTTAAACATTATTCCAAAAATTAAATAATTTACGAGGTCTATTTCTGCTAATAGAAAAAATAATTGTTAGCAAACTTAAACATTATTCCAAAAATTAAGTAATTTACAAGGACTATTTTTGCTACTATGAAAAATAATTGTTAGCAAACTTAAAAATTATACCAAAAATAAAATAATTAACGAAATTTCTGCTTCTAAGAAAAATGGTTGTTAGCAAACATAAACATTATTCCAAAAATTAAATAATTTACGAGGTCTATTTCTGCTAATAGGAAAAATAATTGTTAGCAAACTTAAACATTATTCCAAAAATTAAGTAATTTACAAGGACTATTTTTGCTACTATGAAAAATAATTGTTAGCAAACTTAAAAATTATACCAAAAAAAAAATAATTAACGAAATTTCTGCTTCTAAGAAAAATGGTTGTTAGCAAACTTAAACATTATTCCAAAAATTAAATAATTTACGAGGTCTATTTCTGCTAATAGGAAAAATAATTGTTAGCAAACTTAAACATTATTCCAAAAATTAAGTAATTTACAAGGACTATTTTTGCTACTATGAAAAATAATTGTTAGCAAACTTAAAAATTATACCAAAAACAAAATAACTAACGAAATTTCTGCTTCTAAGAAAAATGGTTGTTAGCAAACTTAAACATTATTCCAAAAATTAAATAATTTACGAGGTCTATTTCTGCTAATAGGAAAAATAATTGTTAGCAAACTTAAACATTATTCCAAAAATTAAGTAATTTACAAGGACTATTTATGCTACTATGAAAAATAATTGTTAGCAAACTTAAAAATTATACCAAAAACAAAATAACTAACGAAATTTCTGCTTCTAAGAAAAATGGTTGTTAGCAAACTTAAACATTATTCCAAATATTAAATAATTTACGAGGTCTATTTCTGCTAATAGGAAAAATAATTGTTAGCAAACTTAAACATTATTCCAAAAATTAAGTAATTTACAAGGACTATTTTTGCTACTATGAAAAATGGTTGTTAGCAAATTTAAACATTATTCCAAAAATTAAATAATTTACGAGGTCTATTTCTGCTAATAGGAAAATAATTGTTAGCAAACTTAAACATTATTCCAAAAATTAAGTAATTTACAAGGACTATTTTTGCTACTATGAAAAATAATTGTTAGCAAACTTAAAAATTATACCAAAAATAAAATAATTAACGAAATTTCTGCTTCTAAGAAAAATGGTTGTTAGCAAACATAAACATTATTCCAAAAATTAAATAATTTACGAGGTCTATTTCTGCTAATAGGAAAAATAATTGTTAGCAAACTTAAACATTATTCCAAAAATTAAGTAATTTACAAGGACTATTTTTGCTACTATGAAAAATAATTGTTAGCAAACTTAAAAATTATACCAAAAATAAAATAATTAACGAAATTTCTGCTTCTAAGAAAAATGGTTGTTAGCAAACTTAAACATTATTCCAAAAATTAAATAATTTACGAGATCTATTTCTGCTAATAGGAAAAATAATTGTTAGCAAACTTAAACATTATTCCAAAAATTAAGTAATTTACAAGGACTATTTTTGCTACTATGAAAAATAATTGTTAGCAAACTTAAAAATTATACCAAAAACAAAATAACTAACGAAATTTCTGCTTCTAAGAAAAATGGTTGTTAGCAAACTTAAACATTATTCCAAATATTAAATAATTTACGAGGTCTATTTCTGCTAATAGGAAAAATAATTGTTAGCAAACTTAAACATTATTCCAAAAATTAAGTAATTTACAAGGACTATTTTTGCTACTATGAAAAATGGTTGTTAGCAAATTTAAACATTATTCCAAAAATTAAATAATTTACGAGGTCTATTTCTGCTAATAGAAAAAATAATTGTTAGCAAACTTAAAAATTATACCAAAAATAAAATAATTAACGAAATTTCTGCTTCTAAGAAAAATGGTTGTTAGCAAACATAAACATTATTCCAAAAATTAAATAATTTACAAAATTTCTGCTATTACGAAAAATAGTTGTTAGCAAACTAGAACATTATTCCAAAAATAAATAATTTACAATTTAAATACTGCAGGGCAGGGCTGTCGATATACGCCCCGAGATATTTCTTTTACTATCAGAATTTCTGGATTATTCAATAAATAGGTTAGTAATTTTTTTTTCACGCCAGTAACTTGTCTGACTACTTAAAAATGCAACAAAATCTCTCCGTTGAGGTCAACGGGCTTACAGCTAGTATTATTTAAATACAGAGCATTATGCTCTTGACAAATTTGGTAATTTTAATGGGAGTTAATGTTCGGTAGAAAACTTACATATTTTACTTCGTTTCATATAGGGAGTGAATTATTATTGCATTGGTTGAAAACGTACCAATCTGAATTACTAAGGTATTTCTTTCTGCAATAATTGAGATAGATTCTACAGAAACAAGTCACCGCTCTGATATATGTGATTCAATTTTAATTAGCTTATTACTAACAAGCGCTTCTTGCTGTTTGCCTCTCACCAATTTCACGTCAGCATTACACAAACTTTTTGTACATAAGTCCATGTAACTTGAGCGATAACATTTATTTTCATTGAGAATTGAAATTAGTATCTCGATTTGGCTAGTGGTATCTGGATAAACTGCAGAAATAGCAAGAAAAAATTAACAGAAAAGTATACTTCAAAGGTTGCGTTATAAATAATTGCAATACTCGCAAGCGCACCCGATTTTTAACCAAGGAATTTTTATTTTAAAACTATTTATATTTTAATAGTAACTGTTTTGTTTTTTTATAAACCAATACCTTACTATCGTTTTGATATGCGATTTAGTATATGATATACACCCAATACTTTTTAACGGAATACATTGGTTCCAGAAATTGAAGCGTTAAAAAACCATAGATTCATAAAATTTGATAAATTGGATCCAAGAATCAAAATAACGCATGAAAAACTAAAAGTTTCTCTTCAAATTCGCGCAAAAATAGTTTTTTTCACATATTAACCATTAATATTTTTATTCAATATAGAACGACAATGAGGAAAAGATTTTTTCATGTGTACATATGCATAATTATATTCACTTTTCAACGTAGACGTTATTAGTAGCTGTCCAATATAATAAGTACTGGTCATTAAATGCAAACGACTAATAAAAGTTCTTTAAACATAATATGCAATCTCGCTAAGAGGCCATTTATTGCAAGCAAGAGTGTCTCCGAAAATCTACTTATGGTAGGAATGAAAACTTCAAGGTTAGAAAAATTAGCGGCTTATTAGATTTTAGTTCGCTCAACTTTGTTGGGTTGTCAGTGATACCCACGGACCAAGAAGCTTAGAGACTCCATAGCTTAACCAGATCTGTGCCGTGCGGTATTAATATGGACGTGCACGGAGGGCCGTGATTTTCTTTAAAAATATAAAACTTAATAAATATGTACTTTTTTGGCATATAATAATAGTAGATAACAAACACTTACCATATAAATATACGATGGGTTATTTCCGCCATCATTTATCGAAAAACGTTTCAAAAACGGAAATTACCGCCAAGGAATTATAACCCTGCTAGCAACAAATTTGAACACAACAAAAAGCTTTTTTAAAAATTGTTGTATTATAGATTACAAAACAATATCTTTTAAGTTTAAGTATCACACTATGATTCCAAGAGATGTCACTATATGCATGATATTTTAAAATTATTAAATACGTTTCTAGTGGCTTTTAAACCGCGTCTCAAGTACTGCGTGTAAACACGCATATTTTGTATGGCCGGCCCTACGAGCACGAAATTGTATGGCGTGTTAACACGTCGCCGGCAGAGAACTGGTTAATTTGGAACAAAAACATATATATATCTGCTGAGAAATAATACATCAAGTAAAACATAATTTAATAAAGTAATTGGATCTCTCTTACCCGGGACGGATGTTGAACGAGGATTTCTGGTTAATATACATATTTAAAAAATGAGCGGTGAATTATTAAAATATCGTATGGAGAAAAACTTATCAGAAGAAAAATCACCTGAACGATTGAATGCGCATACAACTTATCGTCAGATTACTTAGAGCTAATTTTTGGTTCCGGTCATTATTATACAACCAGTGTTTTTTGAACCACCCAGATCTGTTCAAGCGGAAATCTTCAGCATAATGAAAATAGACGACACACATTGTTTAAAAAATTGCCGTTCTCACTCATCTTTCACGAATTTATGTTGTACCAGTATTCAGTGGTTCTAATTAGAAAAAGCATTGCTACCTGTCGTGACTGGGCGTTCATCTTTCAATTAAGCGTCCATTGTCGGTTACCTATTGTCTTGCAATTAGCTTTACTTAATACAAATAAGGTGAACACAGTTAATGAACCGAAGCGTACCTAGTGGTTTTGAATCCATTGTTTTATAACTCAGTCACACAAAAATTGTGCGCCTACTGTTCATCCATAATCCCGTCGATAGTTAAAACTAATTTTGTAAAATCCGCTGAATTCGCAACGCCAATAGCTGTTATATAACATAAAAACGATTGTGGGTATTTATGGTATTCAATTATGGAGGCAATTGGATACAAACCATTCAGTGGTATGTACATTTGAAGAAGAATCGATAAATATTTCATTTTGTAAGCCGCAATGAATCTTAATAAAGACTTTAAAAACATCTTAATTATATGTATGATATATCCAAAATAATATATATCGTTCAAATTCATCCGTGCACTTTGAACGTATGAAGATGCCAAAAGGCGAAACCTGGTCATTAGTGACAAAACTTGTGAGAACAATTTAAATTTAGACACATTTTGCATTCAAGTTGCCATATGATACATAAAACAGTTATTTAAATTTAGAAAAAAAAATCGCTTATTACCTTTTAAACTGACGTAATTGATGATTTTTTTTCTATTTTTAAAAGCTAAAAAAAATCATATACACAGTTCCTCTTCCAGCAAATTCTGTGATATCCATTTATAATTTGTGTTGAATCGAATTTTTACCAAAATTCATTCGAAAATTTGGTATTTTGTTTTTGGTAATTTAGGGTAGATGACAACCCTGTTCTGCAATTTTCTAAAATGATATCTAAATAACTGATTTCAGTAAAGTGAAGTAATATTATTTATTACATAATGCGTATGTTTTTATATAATATACAAGATATTTGAGAAAAAATATTTTTAATATAGTAGAGATGCATTTCGTTTACACTGTTTACAGGAATCGTGAAGAAGCGCTGAGAGCGTTCCAAATGCATAAGTCCCTCGTGGGTTATTACATGATATATGCAATTGCATGCCAGAGTAAACTTCTAACATAACAACTTAATCACAACATGACGGAAACGCATTTTTTCTAAACGTATTAACTGTATTTATTTGTAACTATCTGTATGCATTGTCTAAAATTACCGTATATAAATAGGTAAAAGCTGATTGCAAGTATTCAACAAATCCCAACACATTATACCGACTCATAATCGTTAAAAGATCTTAAACCTCGCAATTCGGTAAATTGCGATTTAAACCAATATTTTTTTATATCGCATAGGCCGCCTAAGGTGTTAGTGACAACATTTTTAGAAATTTATCTCATTCGTCTGATATTTTTTAGGGCCAGTGCATTTTAGCGTTTTGACTTTTTATCGTTTGTTCCACGTAGACCCCGGTTGAGAAACACTAATCTAGAGAACTGAAAGTAGTCAGACATTTTTTATATAATGTCAGGACAACGATTGACCATATATTATTATTTATTAACCGCACTTATGAAATTCATTATTCGAACATAATTTTAAAAAAACCTTCTGCTGCAAAATGTATAACTTGTCGGTTCCGATTTTCTGTCTATTATGGTTCGATATGTATTGTATAAAGAAAAAGTCAGCAAAAAATTAAATGTTAGAAATTTTAACGATATATTATTATAGTTAATTCTAATATAGGTATTTATCAAGACAGAACACAACGTTTTTAAAGGTTGATCAATGGATTATTTCATAATATATATTAAAACTGTTTTGCGTTAATATTTAGTAAGATATGTGATGTCACTGTAATCCATTGGGTAAATTAGAAAAATAAATAAACTAAAGAATAGCGACAATCAAACTAATACATGTTTTTTCTCACATTGATATTATGTATATGAAAAAAAAAACAAACTGAAAATCATCGATTTTAGACACGGAAAAAAATCGTACCGTTTTAACATTGTATTCGAAATCAATCGATTCAATAAATTCCGGTGATAAAAAAAATCGCCTTTTAATTACGGCAAGCTTCCTAATACTTTATAAAAAAAACTGGTTAGTCAAATCTCATCATTGTTTCTGACAAATGAACCAAAGATAATAAAATTCTTCTTTTTTATATTGCTCATGTTCAATTCACCAAAACAAAGGTGAGAAACAAAAAAAGGAGCTTTGACCACCATTGTGTTATAATACAAATAAAAATTTAAAAGATGCAATCAAGATTGTTTTTTAAATTTATCCTGTCTGGCTTCCATTACTGATATTATGTATGGATAGTACGTTGAATTGTTTTCTTCGAATTTAAGAATGAATTCTAGCATGAAAAAACACGTTCATCTAATATTTTATACAATTAGGGTGAATAAGGAAGATATTGCAAAATTAAGTTTATAATTGTTTCCTTTTATGAATGGAGGATATATAAATTGCATGCTTTTGTAGTTTAGTAAGTAGCATTTAAAAACAAAATTTCATACTTTAGAAAAAAAAAAGATTTTTAAATGGTTATTACGGTTGGAATTTTTTCTAGGAATATTACAATGAATGAATGTATAAATCATTGAGAATTTTTGCCTCCTAATTTATACTGAATATATTTCAATATAATTATTATATTTTTTTAACCATGTCTGCTCCTAATGTGAAGCATATATACTCCTAAATGGAGTTTATCTCAACAGTAATGTTTCTACGAGAACTGCTTGTTACTCAGTTGCTCAACCTCTCTTTTTCCAAAGAGAGTAGGAATAGAAGGAAAGGGCAAGGAGTGCAAGGACAGAAATAGTGGTTAGTTAAACGCTCTCGACACGCCCCGTTCATAGGATAGGATGTGTGGGAGGGGGGAATTCAAGACATCACATACATCCATGCCTTTGAACATAATTCATAAATCGATTGAAAAATCAATTTATAAAACTGCCCGTACCGGGATTCGAACCCGTGCTCTCCGTAGCGGTAGCCAACGATGTTGACCACTCGACCACACAGGTGGCATTATTATATAATATCACGAAATTTGCTTATTAAATAATCTGTCGACTGTTTCTTTTAACCGTTTGAATACCGCGCAAATAAATCATTAATATGTCCCAGAGATACTGCGTGTTTTTGAGAAAAATAATTTTGCCTAATATACACTCAAATTCGATATTTTAAAAATCTATATTGACTTGGTATAGATGGAACTATACATATTCATCAATATATTGCTTATATTCTATTAGAATACCAAGTATTTGATTTTTCAAATGTCTTGGACATCCGTGTCCGCTTGGTATTCAAGTGGTTAAGTTTTTTTTATGACAAACAATTTGTAATAGAAATATTAATTTACAGATAATATTAAGAGTGAAACATGTTATGTTCGGATGCATCAGTTTATTTGCGAAACACATTTACTTCAAAAATTAAATGTAGTTTAGTACAAAACTAACTTTTGTATTCATTACAATAAGTAACATAAATATAGTTATAAATATACTTAAAAAAACGAAGCATACAGTTAACCTGGTGTTTGTACGAGAATTTAAAGCTACTAATGGTGACAGTGTTCTAAATATATGGTTTATTGAACATTGTCGTTGATTTGAAAAAAACGTTAGTTTAGAAATATTATACTAGGTTTGGAAAAACAAATGTTGTGTAATTGTATTTTCATTCAAAAACAGTTCATCAAACAAAATCAATGTAAGGTATTTTTAAAATACTGTAAAAAATAAGAAATGGAAGGAAGCAGTATGGAACTAAAATTTAAAATTTAATTTTTTACATTAAACAAAATATTAATGATTGTAATTTGACATGTTACTTTAAAACACCTATGTGTTTTAAAAGATAATCAAAATTGTTTTTTCAAATGATAGAGTTCGAAACTATGAATATTTGAAAAGGTACTAGATATAGAAAAGACTTAAGAGTAATATTTGCCATTTCGAAAGATTCACGTAGTTAACCATTTCTTTTAAATTAAAAAAAAATAGTTAACAATAATCATAACATATGTGATAACAAAAAAACCCAAATAAGAATGTCAAAATTTAAAGTCAGTCGATCGATTTTATTTGGACATGTGAGAGGTCAGTATTATTATGAATCGATTACAAGGTGTCGAGTTGTTTCTTTTTTGATAGGTGATATCTGATAGGCGAATGATTAGGGTACGAAAGATGAAACGGTTTGCTGTATTCGAAAGTCATCGAGTTTTGAAACTTGTCAAGAAAATATATTATTATAAATAGTATGATTTAAAATTTGAAGAGAAATATACCGAATTTTTCTTTAGCTGATTTAGGGACAACAATTTCGGTTTTTTTTCACCCTATCTATGATCTTATGATTGTAATTATTCAATCAAAATCAAAGATTTATTATAAATTTGACTGCAATAAGTGGCAGCGATACATTTTGTGCGACAAACGTTGATTTTTTTTTATTGTTGACTGTTGAATAAATTTGGAAAGGAGTTTTGTCAGAGACAATGCACAGAAATTGTTTTAGACTGAAAGCAGTTCTGCTCAACCCTCCAAAATTATAAAACGTATACACACAACCATTTACACTATTAAAATGAATTTCTTCAATTGATTTCTTTATGTATTGTATATATGTAAAATATATTTTGCATATGGTGTCTACGTGAACTGGCATCACCGTGGATTGTTCACCTCAGTAACGAGCATGTATTTATGTTGTCAACAATGGAAAAGGAATGCAAATAACCAAAAAATCAGCGATGAAGAAGACTCGTATAACTTTGACACTAACGCGCCCTATAACTTAAATCTTCATTTGTTTGACATAAAAAACACTCTCATGCGTTATCAAACTCTCCCGAAGACTTATTAATTATTTTTCAAGCCTGACTCCATCGAAAAAGAAAGTTTTAGCGACTGAATAACTTGCCAATGGGGATGCCACTGAGAGGAGCTTTAACAGTGCTTAACAATATTGCCTCGGATGCTGACATATTCCACGAGGACGTGAGTAAGCTCAGACGAATAATATTTCTTATGTATTAAATTAGACTCTGTCATACCTTACAGTCAGTTAGTTGACTTCCTTGCCAATTTCAAATACTTATATTTTTTTCTACTATTTTGTTTTATCTTTTTTTTACATTGCACAAGTAATTAAAAAGGTGTAATTATTTTATTATTTTCTCAGTATAAGGCCATGTTAAATTAATTGTTAAAAAAATATGAAATAGAACTTGATCTTTCATATGAAAATTCATCTGAAGTTACTACACAAGGTATAGGAAAAATATACGACTGACTTAAAACTGTATACCAAACAATGGCCCATATGCAACGCACGAAACATCTGCATTTGAGGAAAATTTGAGCAAAGATAAAGGTCAGCATTGTTATTTTTAAAACGTGTCAGAAATTAAATGATGATTTGGAAGGATACTATTTTTCATTGTATTCAAGCATTATTTTCTAATAAATAGTCATAAAGTTATACACAATATATATTTTTTATATTTATATGTACATTTTTGCATATTATACATACATTCGTCAGGTTCTTAGTTGAGTCGTCAACTTCATTAGCTCCCATTGTAGAATTGACGCGAACCCAGTAAGAACTGATTTTTAAATCAGTTTATGGATTTTCGTTTGAAGGCATGGATGTTTGTGATCTAAAATTCCCTTTCACCACCAATCCGAT
Organism: Himalopsyche anomala; assembly: GCA_031772345.1. Lineage (NCBI taxonomy): Eukaryota > Metazoa > Arthropoda > Insecta > Trichoptera > Rhyacophilidae > Himalopsyche > Himalopsyche anomala. The sequence continues at coordinate 22,793,431 of CM062825.1, read as the reverse complement.
TCCAAAAATAGGCCATAGCGAGTAACCGCAAGTCCTGTATCAACCAAATAATTATATCACAACTATCTTTAAAAATAGAGGTCGACCAACAGAGTAACAAGCAGTCTTCTTAGAAAAATATCTGTTATGATTAACTCCATTGAGAGTCTTTATGCTCTACATCACGGTTTCTCAATGGTGGGCCATGTGGCCCCCCGGGGGGGCACAGCGTATTCCAAGGGGGCCACACAGATTTATTTTTGTTTTGGGGAGCCACAACACAGTTCAGGGGGGCCACGGGCAAATTGAGGATTTCAAATTCCTCGGTGACCTAAAAAAAAAAGGTGTTCTTGGTACCAAATCGGAGATTTCAAATTCCTCGGTGAGCTAAAAAAAAAAAGGTGTTCTTGGAGATATTCTGGGAAAAATTATACCAAATCAGAGATTTCAAATTTCTCGGTGAGCTAAAAAAAAAAAAGGTGTTCTTGGAGATATTCTGGGAAAAAGTATACCAAATCGGAGATTTTAAATTTCTCGGTGGGCTAAAAAAAAGGTATGGGAGCCACAGAAAAATAAAGACACTCAAATGGGGCCACGCTCCCAAAAAGGTTGAGAAACACTGCTCTACATTGGAAGAGTATAATATGATGAAAAATATGATGGAACCAAATTTATATAAATATAAATTTAATTGCCCATTATTGAAGGTACAATTACAATTACAGCACAGTTATAATTTTTTGATCTAAAAAACAAATCTGAAAATTGTTAGTTTTTTTAGTTCGAGGGAATCATTTCTATGAAGCATAAAAAAGATTTTACTTTAATAAAAAACACCCAAATTGTTATATTACAGCGGTGGGCTGCCAATACGGTAACAAACCGCTCTATTAATTAATGACAAAGCTATTCGCGGTGTTCCGGGAGAGAAATGGATTTAATTATTACGTATACAACTATTCGCAATAATTGAATTAGAAACTGTGGACACAATTTGCCACGTGCAAAACAGCTAATTCGTATTTTTTTTGTTTACATATTTCAATCCGGATAATCGAAAATCCGGATAATCGAGGTTCTACTGTACTATTCTTTTCGCTCCTATTCTATGTTTCAAACCTTATATTTGATCAGTCGTAGAATATATATGTAACACCAATTGTACATCACTGCGTTTTTAAATATGTATAATAATACTTTATTACGATATTGTTTTTTCTTTATGAAACAAGAGGATCGCCAGTTCAGCTCTTAAATTTACAATGGGAACCCTCCAGCCCACCTAGCCTACATTGCACCCGAAAGTAGTAGTAATTGTTTTAAAATAATTATAGCACATTAATTATTTTTTTTACTGTACACACAACACTATTTATTTTGTGGAAAGATTATAAAGTAAACCAGATAAACATTGTATTTCATTATTAAATATAATTTGAAAAATATAGTTATTCTGTAGTACGGTTCTACTGCGTATTATTTATTATTGTAAGAGTGAAGAATATACTGTAGTCATTATATTTTTTCCTGGTATTCTGTCAAAATGAACAGCCAATTGTATTGATGGTACAAGCTGTCAAAATATAGCTCTAGTAAAAATAAAGAGACTGCACAATCGCCTGTTCTCCTGATAACATCTCCCCTAATATAGCTTACTCTGTCAGAAATGTTTGCTGGTTAACTTTGGCAATATTTTCACGCTATCCACAATGTATTACATTATCAAATATTTGCAATGAAAGAACTCTGCTTTAATAGCAATTTATCATTTAAACATTTTTCTTTTGTAATTTTTTATCGTAAAAAAATTTGATCGTCTGACTTCCAAGAGAAAATAGAGTACACATATACCAAACGATCATGTTTTTTTTCGACACAGTATAATCTTGTACCAGCATCTTTTTTATTTTTCAATTCATATCCACTACCAAATGTAGTGTGGAAAGGATTTTTTTCTACGAGAATTGTTACTCAGTCACTTAACTTCCCTCGAAAATTCTTTGAGGACTGTTAAGTTGTGATAGCAATGGAGGAGAATTTAGGTAATTTAGAAAAGAATCAATAAGCAATGGTAAGCAAATTATTTTATTTAACCTTTCAATTCCGAATGATGTTCATAGCACGCAAAAAATCCTCGGCTCCTAGGACCATTTATAACAACCGTTCACCGCTTTCAATCAAATAACTTTAGTTATTGTAAAAAAATATACTTTTTAATGGTATTATAGAAAACTGTAGAATGTCTGTAATTTAAAAAATAGTATAATACAGTTTTTGAATTTGACATTGTTTTTACGAGATATTTCCTGGTGTTATTTAAAGTTAACAATGCATGCAAAATTAAATATGTACATTAATATCTTTCATCCACTCATAATGGAGACATATCATATCGATCGACATAAAATGTCGTGCAACAATTCTGTGCCAGAGAACCGAACTGTGTACTATTTTTATAAAATTAATTTCATCGAATGATGTCTTAACTTGTAACCAATCAATCTTATGATTAACGTATAAAAAATATTTTTGAAATCATTGAACATCTGCTATGAATATAGTCAGTAAAAATCAACGATTTTTTTGTTACACAATAATTTTATTTGTACAGTGAATGATTTGCAAAAATTAAACATGAAAATGGCAGTTCGATGCAGTATTTTAAAAAATATGATTAACTCGTTGACCAGGAGTATTTCATTAGCAATAGACAGCTGATTGTTTGTTGGGCATTACATGACGTTATCTTTAATGCAGGATCTTCCCTTGCGGATTATGACTGCGCTCAGCTGCTACCCCACTATGTTAAGCACCATTTTTGGCATTTTTTTTCAAAAAAGGGGGTGCATAACATTGACTGGTTAAGACTGGTCGGTTAAACTGAAATTAGCCCATAAACCAAAAAATAATTTACCCATTATTTTTAATCAAACCGTATTTTGCAAAACTGACTGATTATATTTAAGTTTATTAAATATATATATTGGCTGCTTCTTCAGTCGTGATACTACCGCAATATTCGAAAAATAAATTCATAAATAACATCGTGCTCAAAATTTGTCAGAATTTTGTTTTGAAATTGGGGTATCCTAAAAAATTCTTTGCTCGCAAATTAACGCACCCAACCGACCAAATCTTTCTAATGGAAGAGTCTTTTTGCCTTCATGTGCTTCTTGAATCTCTTCCTTGTCTACTCTCAATGATTTAGCAATAAAAGAAAATGTGAGAATACTATAAATATTGAACCATTTTGATTAATTTCTTTTTGTTATAAACGAATAGAAAATCGCGATTCGGAAAGAGTAAATCACTCAAATGTATTCAATAAATACACACATAAATAACCTAACTAAATTGATTTCCCAAGTTCTACAAAACACAAGGAATCAGCCAGCTTAATACTTTAATCCTTCCCTACCATCACTCACGGCAGTTGGCACAGAATATTTTCTTGTTTAATATGTATCTAATATATTTAACACAACATTAATTATTATGATAAATTGTAGTTTTATTCTACAAAATCGTTATTATAAATTCTGTATGTATATTTGTAAATAAATTTGAGTGTCAAAATACGTGTTTTATTTATTTTTATCCTTAAGGCATAAAATAATTGCATATATAATAAAATATACTATCCATACGACACCTGGAATAATAGGGACAAAAAGTGAAATAAATCAAACTATGGCTTTCAGTTGTAAAATTAGTCCGGTACAATGCAAACAAACAGTAATTGAGAATTATTATAAAAGTTGTTTTTTTTATAACATGAGTTTTAAAAAACAATTAAAAATGTGTCAGTTTTGGTCGAAGATATAACGAACGGTTATATTTTAATTATTTATTTACACGGTTGCCTGTTAAAATAACGGGAAAAGCTGTGGCATGGGAAACGTTTTGTGTCGGATTGATTTATTTTTAATTGTTTTTTTTCTGTTCTGGAGGATTTTTGGGTAATCTTTTTACCATCGTGTTGGATGAGTATTAAATTATTATTTTAACATTTTCTGTATATATGAACACATATCCACAACTCTCTTGATTATATTATATAATATTCAATTTACACGAGTTCCATATTACGTGGTCAAGTTTTTTTTCATTTGCTTTTAATAAACGTAATTTTTATTTTCCTATACTCATTTTTTTTTTTTTAAATGATTAATTTTATTAAATAATCAGAAAAAATACAGCCCAATAGATAGATCTGTCTTATTATTTTATTTAGTTTAATTATAGTTACATTTTAAATAGCAAAGATGGACCTGGTATGTACACATGTTGTGGCTGCCTCAAGAGAGGTTGAACCTACTCGTCTCCTTTTCCAACCAAGTGGATCCCGCCATCGTGGAAAGCCACTGATGATCATTAATATGATGTACTCGGCAGAGCTACGAGGCGCAGCATGAAATTGGAGGAAGAAAGGAGACTGTCAGGGACGGAGAATATTAAAGATTAAAACCTGACCATTCCTGTAAAAAATATAAAATGACGCCTACAATGTTCTGTCGATAACGGGTCGATATGCTCCGAATACGGAGCGGATGTAGATATTTGAACATCGAGTAATTTGAGCAGTCATTGTTTAGTGCACTAAACAACAAACGATCACCGAATTTTATTAATTATTTAAAATACTGTATTTATTCAACATTATTATATTATACATAAATACAAAAAGAGTGTATGTTAGATGAAGTTGAAGTCGTCATGACTCGGTTGAATCCGACTTTTTTCAGTTTTACATTTTTTAAGCGTTGAAATCATAGTTGCAAGGTTTTTTAATGAATTCAAATCCCTGTTTATAAAATATGACGGTTATAAAATTTCATGCATGAAAATACAAAACACATTCATAACAATTCCACCATTGTTTTGAATTGCTATAATATGATAATAAATAGTTTGAAGTGACATAGCATTGAAAATATGTGCAAAAATATGGCAAGGTCGCGGAAATAATTACGTATTGTAATTTTAATAGGTCAAGACGGTAATGATTATGAAAACTGTTATTGCATCTTATTATGCACGGGAAGTGTAAAAATAGAATGCAGTCAGAGATAACATTAGTTATGCAATTATTCCGCGGCTAAGAATTGAAACAAAATAAAAGAGTTGTAGGTTTATTGTTGACAAGTCCGAAGCTCTACAAATATGTTGCCTGAGAGAAGAAAGGTGATAGATATCAAGAATTTAAATACACGGTAGAAACATTAAACTAAATGACATATGTTTTCCATTAAATTTACACATTTATTGGATATTGAAAGTCACGTCAAAAAATAGGAGACGTCCTACAGCTTAGGTCTTACATCTAATGATAAAATTCCTATAATGGCACATAAAATAAATGTAGTGTTGTTATACAATAAATACAAACATCAAACGTATACAACCTCTCTAATTTAGTAAATGTATTGTAGTTACTACTAAATCTGAAATAAAATTTCAGTACAAAAAAACAACCATAAGTAAAATGAAAATATAATTTTTCAAGGCCTTATAAATATTAATAATGAATATTGGCTGTTGTTTAGTTTTTTTTTTAGTTTAGGATTTTGACTGAAGGTGCCTGGTGGAATTTCAATATTATATTTGAATCTCTTTCATTTCCTTTCGGCATCTTCAGGCGTTCAAATGCATAGATGAATATGAACGCCTATAGATTCCGAAAACCGAAACCCAGATCGTTAGTGACAAAACTTGTGTGAATGTACATAATTTGAACGATACAAATTTAAATCTTTTAGTATTATTATCATTTTTTCAACAATTTGTGTAACAGAAACGATATACGTGTGTTAATTTATAAAATAAGTCTGCAGGTTTATGGCATTCTTAATAATGTATATTCATTTTTTGAATTCCAAAACACTATTGAAAATCCTGATAATCTTTGGGCAATACAATTATGGCGATAATAGCGGCGTAAAAAACTATTAGCTTAAAAATACTTTAACTCGGATATCAAATTAAAATATTTAAAATGTAAAATTCTTTTTTCTGATTCTGGTTTTATATTTTACGTATTTGTAAAAATCTTAGATTAAAAAACTCCCACTGATTGTGTTTCTAGATATAATTTGGAAACAATGACAGTACGTGTTGACATGCAAACAAATATGGCATTAATCCTTTACTATAAAGTAAATAGAAAAAATCTTCTGATTATATATCCAAAAATGTCATAAATTCTCGTCTCCAGACGCGACTGCACAGCAATTACTGAATACTTTTTGACCTATGTGCTAAGTATAATATATCTTAACCGACCTGATTTTTTTAAACGAATGATGGAAAGAATAGAATATTTGAAAAATAATATTTTTTAATTATGATGCGGTAGCTCACCTATGAAAAACGAGTCTCTAAAAAGTAGACAGCAAAGGAAATACTTGAAAGAAACTTAACTTTAATGAAGGCATTGTGTTATTTGAAACTGAAATGTAAATCATTCCCGAAACATTTCCTGTTTTCTGTAAAACACACAACCGGGTGAAGACAAAAAATACATGCTTCTTAAATCATTACTTTTTATTCTGATTATATAAAATAAGTAGGTACAGCTGATTTTATTTATTTACAAGTTGGGGGGAGGATACGTTTTTCGGACCATTATGAGGAAAGCCTGGGCTCGAATTACAAAAAAAAGATAGATTTCGTTACTTTTTTAAATATTTGTTTTTATAACTGAAATAGACTATTAAATTAAGTATTGAAAAATAAACAGTTCGTAAATCAGCTGTATAATAATTTTCGCTTCAAGACAAGAGTTAGTTATACAGGAGGAATTTGTCGCGTAAAATGACATTTTTTTTCCAAACAAATAGAGATTTTCCATTCTAATTTTCTCAAATAAACATTCTATGGGGTCACATGAAATTGGATATTTTCTAATATCGTTTAATTTACATCACGAGTGAAACATGAAGGTATTTTTTAATTGTCTCTTAAAACATAATTGATTATTTGACCCCCTCTTCACCATTTATTTTATGTGTTATAGAAAATGACTCTCTATCATAAGATCTATAAAAACATGTATTGTAGAATATTTCGATGCTACACAAGTGGGCTTAAAAACCAAGATGGTCAACAAACTGCTTATGATGATTTACAGGATAATTGAATACAGGAATGTTCTATGTTCTGTATGACACATAGAACATTTGTTCATATATTTTTTTAAATATTACATTCCTATTATATGCGAAATTATTAATTTTCGATCTTACTGAAACGTTTTCGTATGTGTTAGAAAAAATATTAAGTTTTTTTAAGGACATTCATTACTGTGTTCACTAGAGTTTTATGGGTGTCCTAATTTGATATTGGAGTCAGTAGAGGATTTCATGATCAGCCATGCGCGAAGTTTAAATTGTATTATACCAAACAAGATATTAGGATACTAGCGTGCTTCATAGTTTTTATTCTTTTATATCAACGATAAGAAAGATTGACGCTTTTTGAACACACGACATTCAAATCGTGATTCGATTATTTTGCATCATCAATTTAATTTTCAATATCTTAAAGATGATTATTTTTATTTTTTCTCACTGTTCTTCTAAGAAAAGAAAGCTTTGTTAATATGTAAGAGAACTATGACGACATCTTATCCGCCAGATTTCCAAGAACTTATTAGGTATCATTACCACCGACAACTACTTATATTATTTAATGAGTGTTGGTTTCAGTTATCTACTGAAACGCAAACTAACGATGTCACTGCAGTGAACTAGAGCAGTGCTTCCCACATTGGGGGCCGCGGAGGGCATCCAATCCCGTCCAATTTTTTGATCCCGAAATCCCGGAATTTTTGAGCAAATGACGAAAATTGATAGGAAAATTTGGGGACAATCTGGGGAAAAAGTATAGCAAATCGAGGATTTCGAATTCGTCGGTGGGCTAAAAAAATATAGCAAATCGAGGATTTCGAATTCGTCGGTGGGCTAAAAAAATAAAATGACCCACCCAACAAAACTATACACGATTTCATGTTTTGTATTGAGGAGGGCCGTGGATTATCTTTTTAGATTTATGGGGCCGAGGAATGAAAAAGGTTGGGAATCACTTTGTTGTACCATATCAAAAATATATAATTATTGTCGCGAATCAAATGGTTATCCGGTGTAGCGCTGCTTTTCGAATCGCAGCCAGAGTGAAAAAATGTGTGATAAACGCAAAATGCAATACAAATTTAACCATGAGTCATTTGTTTTCATTACACAGACATAAGACTCTAATTAATGTATCGGAAAGAATAATCGTCCCGTAATATTTGTATCGGATATATGTGATCGATATCTAATAGTTGTAAATAAACGAGGCCATGGCGAGTTGTGGAGTAATGCATGACACAGAACATGTCCATCCAATAATTCGTTCACATGAAAGATATGACCCTGACCATTTACGTTCATGTCCCGAAACATCTTGGGTTTCTTCATGAAAAACCTCACTATGTTGCGTGCAATGTTGGGGGACAGTGCGTAAGCTTATAGTGTAAAGTAGACTAAATACCATGTCGCAAGAGAACAATTTGTTTCCGAATGAATACACCGTTTTAAATTTACAGTGTTTCCGTTATATACAGGATATTTAAAAGTTATTTAAAATTCATTTAAGTCTCTCCGTATATATAGGTACAATTTTATTTCAAGTTGAAACAAATTATATTATGGTAAGTGGCAGCCTATCTTATAGTTCCTCTATCGGCTATTGTCTTAAATTTCATGAAATTAATTGTATTAAAGTTCAAGGAGATTCGATATAGATAAATTAAAATGCATTTTCTGGTTTTACTTTATGGCAGCCTTGATCGATCTCTTTCCTGTTACCAAACAACTTTTCCATACAATTAACCCTATTTGCATATTTATAATTAATTCGTACATGCTTCAATTTTGAAAATAGTTAGATAGGGTCATTTTTATAAATATAATGATTTAACACAATACATTGAAACGTTCATCAATTAATTACAAGACTTGCAAGACTGATTTGAAATCTGTGCATTAATAAATATGTAGACATAATGTAACCATAAGTTATACTGAAAGTTGATCTGCTATCCGCAAATATTTTTTCATCCATGTCCGATCTCAATGTGGAGCATGTGGCATCCTAATGGAGGTATTTAAACATAGAAGGTTAATGAGAAAAGATATTCATAGCAACGGACAATAAAGGGGTAAAAGGTAATTAATTTAAAGAAATAGTGTTGCTATACATATATGAGTAAAAACATAGTGGTGATACATGTTTATACTGAAAGTTTATCTGGTCTTCGCAAATATTATATTATTTGATGTTAATATTGAATATGTCATTTGATACTACAAAAGCAAAAGCAATGATACTCATCATTTTATGAATGTTTGATCAGCAAAAGGTGTGTGTATTTTAATACATAAGAGATAATGCAGATCCTTTTATATTTAGTTCATGTAAATAGGATTTGAAGAGTTTTGATTTTGGCGAACGTGTTTTTTGGCGAATTTGCTATTAAATTGTTGATTTAATCAGTTAATATTACTCTAAACTTATTTTATCGGACGATGCACAAGGACGATTAATGCATCGTGTTTTGGTTCAATAATCACAACGTTTTATTTAGAAAACTGCGGGAAAATTCTAAAGTAGTAAGAGTTTTTACCCAATGCAAGATAGCTAAATTTTATCATAAGGTAAACAATATAAATGTATTTAGCTCTACTATTTTTTATAGGATGAGTTTATAGCTATTTTGGCGTGCGTTATCGTTAGAACTAATATAAAATTATACTAAATTTTATCGATTAAGTTTTATTTTCTTTTCTTATTTTTAGTCTCTTTGCTTTAGGAGTTAGGAGTAAGCGTTTGCTTAAATATAAGGTTTTTTGTTACTCGTATTTATATTTGTTAGTTCATTTAAATAATGTATAAAAATTGCATCGAAATCTTTTAATAAATGACGTACCTTAATAACAAATGTTGAATGTACGAACGTAGAGCGATATGAAAAAAAAATCAAAAACTGTTTTTCAATTTGTAATTACTATACGAATATGAACATTAAATTATTTGAAATATCTTTTACTTGTTAAGAATTTCATATTAAAATATTATTTTAATCGAGTCTTCCATAAAATTTTCGACAAAACTCAAATTTTCAGAAATGTACGAAATAGTGAAAAGTATATTTTTCCTTCCCTGCCTTTCCGATCCTTTAATGATTGTGTGTAGCGAGAGCGATTAGTTAACCACTCTTTGAATAAAAGAGGTTGAGCGATTGAAAAACAAACAGTTCTCGTAGAGAAGCATCCGTTGAGATACCTCCATTAGGAGGCCATATGCTCCACATTAGAAGCGGACATGATTTAAAAAAAATAATAAAAAAGTATAAAGCTCATTATTCGAAGACAGCCTGTATTCAGAAAAAAATATATATAGTTTATCGACTGTGCAAAGAAAAAAGGACGTAACTCACAGTTTTTTTCAAAACAGGTTTTTTCGTTAATCACAACACAACTTGATACACGTTCTATCAAAACGATGCAGGCTGCAAATGCCGAATTAGTATCTCAATTTAGTTTTTATGTTTGAAAAAGATGACCTTATAAAAAATTAAAACCAAGAAAAAATACTGAAATAAAGGTTTTTCCTAAGCAATTTTTTAAAATGAATGTTAGATTATGTCAATTTAACAACAATTTAGAAGTGTCCGTACACTTCAAAGTGCAGTTCATAATTTGCATATGGTCCGAAATCATCAAAACACGTTTTTTTGCGCCTCCTGTAAAATTTGATATCTGTGGGCCACGTCCTTTTTCCTTTCCACAGTCGATATGATAGTTGAAACAAACAGACGTATGTTTTCTAGCGTGAAACATACATTATAATACCCTTGTATCTTTTCTAACATCAGAACATTAAAACAAAAGAGGTGTGTGATACAAGAGAAAAAATAAAACTTTTTTAATGAACGTAATATCTACTTTATTGTGTTTTTCAATTGCGGTATCAAATAAAATGATACCATTAAAAATTGGGGTGATAAGTAATAAAGATAAAGATGAGTGAAGCCTGGTGGTCAGAAACCGGTGTGAAGATGCAACGACCCGGCGATGAAACCTCAAAACGTAACGCTTTAATTCAACCCCAAAAACGCCCCTAAGAAACATAATACTATTTTGCATATCAATAGAAATGACACCATGTTCCCAAAATAGATTTTCAACAACTTGCGCAAAACACGAAGCCGTTGAATTCTTAAATTATTTTTCAAATACTTAGGATATGCTAGTCAAAATTTACTAAAATAAAACTTTGTATTATAATATTATGTAAGTATTATTGGTCAAGTCCGTGAAACAGCCGTCAATCTGAACATCACTTTTTCAATCGATAATCGATTTCTGTTTGAAGGCGTAAAGCAGGGGTTACCAACCCCGTGCACGCGGGAGCAAATCTGGGCAAATCGTTAAATTCCTGGGATCTTGAATTTCAAAATACTTGGAAGAGCTAAAAAAAAAAACGAGTCACGCTGATAATTTGGGCAAATCGGAAAATTCCCGGGTTATAAATAACCTTGAAAAAATGTGGTGCTCGCCACCCTACCAATATTTTAGATTGCGCTCTTGGGTCCAAAAAGGTTGGTTACCCCTGGCGTAAAGGGTATGTGATGTCTAAAAAATCTCTTTCACCCGTTTATAGTGAGAGCGACTAGTTAACCACTAGACCTGTCTACCTATATATTTTTATCCCAAATAATCTCTCTGAAACCGAGAAGTCGAGCAACTGAGTAACAAACAGTTCCAGTACAGAAAACTTATGTTTAGATATACTTTCATTAGATGGGCACATGCTTCACATTGGGAGCGGATATGTATTCAAAAAAAAATAATGTAAAAACATTAAAATAAAATTTGAAAATGTTTGATTATTTAATACAATCTTCTATTCGATAATATTCTTTATACATATTAAAAAAAAACAAAAATTATTGTAACTGCTTACCAAGTCTTTAAATTTAGCCTTCAAATTTATTTGACATTCAAATAACTGTCATTCTGTATTGATAACAAATAAATGGTTTAAATGTATATTTTAAATAAATATTTTGATTCTTAGAATTGAAGCATGGTGATGATACATATTATTAGTAATTAAAATATACATATTTTTATTGTTCTATTTATATTATTATGATGTTTTATTATAAGAAAGTTAGTTGTTTGAATTACTATGAGGACACATATTATACTGATTTGAACATGGCTAACAGCAGCTTCAAGCCATTTGAATTTATTGCTCAGAGTATCTTAGGAGCAAATATTTTATTGCTTGGTATTAAGTGTTACTGACTGCAAAAATGTATAAATTAATTAAAATAGAATAATCAGATAATTAATAAAATCAAAACGCCTCAAACCCTGTTTCCACAAATAGTCTAACAACGTACCTTAATATTATAATTTTCGTTCGTATTTTCAATATGTTATCATTTTTATGAGTCATAATGAATGAAATATAAAAAAAATTGTACCTAGGTAGTATGTAAAGTTAACATAATGTATTTAAGTGTATTAAACTTTGTACATGTACGATATTAGACCATTATTAGGTTAAGACAGCTGGAAATCCTTTTTACAACATGCACCAATCAATACGTTCATTAGATGAACATTCAAAGGATTAAATATATACATCATTTTCATTATCAAAAAATGAAATAAAATTCTTCCTTTTATACCATCACTTAGAAAGGCTGAGCGACTTTGTATTAATATTTTGAATAGTTAACTATTTAGAAATTTAAGCAAACAATTTAGACCTGGAAAGTTGGAAGGAAGCGGCGCAGAAGTAATATCTTATAATCATATAAAACATAAATACTATTATTAACAACTAGAGCAAGAAGTAAACGCTTAAAGAGTGATCATGTGAGATTTTTAATAACAGATGATGACTGTGCAATTGAGGTATTTTATATGAATATTGTCTGCATTATTTTTAAAATCCTGACTACGGTAACTCGCATAGTGAATACAAAAGATATTTTAACATACTTTTGTAAACATTTTCAATTCCAATGTGGACTTTTAATTGAACAAATCTAAAAAGAAGCTGAAACTGTTGTTACAAGAACTGTTTGTAAATTAGTCACCTAACGTCTTGTTTGTGAGAAGATACGGATAGAAGAGTGAGACTACGAAAAGACTACTATTCGCTTTAGCAACTACTCGTTCAAGAATCGTATATATCAGGGTTCCCCAAACTTATTGTGCAATGGAACACTTTGCAAATATGGAAATGTTACCGAAACACAGCTTATTTTTTAAGTCGGGTAATTCAAAATAAAAATATTGAAAAAATATATGTTATCAAATCACTTATTATTTTTTGATTAATTATTTTTAAAACATATTACATACAAATATGAGTAAACAAAACTCTTAGTGGTTAAAAATCTCCACCTGTACCTATTTAACGTTTTAAAAATCAGTGAAGATTTTCCATCTCTCGATTTTTTATATTAAGTAGAAGATGCTTAAATGTGTTTTAGTGTATTTTACCAGTGCAAATTTTCGCGGAACACCTATGTTGGTCCCACGGAACACCAGTGTTCCGTGAAACATAGTTTGGGAAACCCTGGACTACAGATAGTAGATAATGTAAATATGAGAGCCATTTATTTTTTCGAATACAAATTGATTGAAAACAACGAAACATTTTACAAGAAGATTTGAATCAGAAGCTTTGACCACTCGGCTACAGGATCATCAAAAACATGTCTTAATACAACAGAAAAAGGAAACCTTACATACATATGTATTTTTGTTTTAAAATTGATCTTCTTTTGGGAATCACTCTTTAATTGGAAAAGTAATCAAATGTCAGGTAGGCAAATGATTGAGAATTATTATGATTTATTCAAGACCCAACCGCCCTTCTACACGAAAGGGTTAAGTCATTCATTATTGTACAGTTGTAAGTAATAAATCACACTAATATGATGATTCATAACAATTACTGCATTATTGGAAAAAAACGTTTGACTCAAAGGGTTATTGGGTTTGAACTAGAATGGTAGGTACAAAAACAGCTGTACATATATAACTTATTCAAAAACTCGCCTTAACACAGAACAATATTGGGAACAAGCTAAATTGATGAGTAAGTCTTTATAAATATTTCAAAAAAATATGGAACAATGAAACAAATATTAAATAAAAAATGCGATGTTTAAATTTGCAAAACTAACAGGAATACTTATAAATAATAAAATTAAAACATTCTAAAAAATAGACAGTGAGATTACATAATAACAAGAAAACAATCTCTGGAATTCTTAATATATTTCTGAAAAAAAGAGGCGAGAAGCACTAAGGGATCTGGATCTGGATTTAATCGTTGGTGTAAAAACATTGTCTTGAAAATATTTTCACAGTTAATTGTTTTAATTCCTATTATAGATAAATATAAATTACAATATTATTCTTTGAATGGATTTGTTGGATTCTATTGATTAAATTCTTAATTATTATTAAATATATATGATGTATTTTATTTTTTCCCAAGTACCTTAATCTTTACTGGAAAAGATGGGGGGAGGTGAGTAAACTCCTCGTATTTTTTGAACACAATTCTTTAACCCTTATGGCCTTCGAAAAGGGTTTTGTTACAATTGATTGACGACCAAATATTGTCAAGTCACTTTATAGGTATTCTAATAAAAGAATTCTTATAAAATAAAACGATTATAATTGAGGGTATTATTTGCAAACATTGCTCATTCCCAAATGGTTAAAAAAAACTTTGAAATCATATTTTGTAAGTTGTCAAGCCATGTTTAAGACTGATTTCCAAAAATAATTTTAAAAATAATTTTTATTTATTAATTTACATTGATGGTTAATGTTTCAACAATTTTGGAATCAGTCGGGCTTACAAATAATAGTCTCAATTAATAAAATCCATTTGTTTTAATTTAAGCTATAAATATAAGCAAAAATCAATTTTAAACTAGTCTCATCTAAAATAAAGTCGTACGTTGATTTCCAAAACATGCTGCGTCAGAGAAATAATTATTTACCCCGAAATCGCATGAAATTGAATACAGCCCGAATCCTACTCCATCACATTATTTTAGTGAAAGCGCATTTCGGGTTTACCTATCGATTACAATCATCCCTTCCGTCCACGTGTGCCGCACGTTGTATCTAGACACGTGGTTAAAATAGTGCACGTGCCACCAGTCTATTTGAACTAGCATCTGGTTTGATTCAGTGAAAAGTAATAATGAATGAAGGATAGTCAAATTATGTTCTGACATTGATTTCGTTATGCCCAAAAGTAGTTTATTTCCTGACGTATTTCCTTAACGGTTTGAATACAGTCAATAGGTTAACAAAAGATTTCTCTATTTCAAAGCTATTTGTGGTGTCTCGGATAAGGGGTGAAATCGTTTATCTACCTTATAAAATTATACGCAATAATGATTAAAGCAATCGAATGTTATTTGATATATTTAAATGTATAAAAATACCAATTATTTTCACTCTAGTTTTATGTATGAAACGTTATAATAATTAATTCTCCGAAGATAATAATTATAAATGTCATAAACACTGAATCTTCATCACTACGTCATTAAACTGAATTGAAATGCATATTTATACATTATATTATAAAACATTTATTATAAGATAATGTTTTCTTCTTAATTTAACGAGGGGTTTTCCGTCTTAAGTACAATTTAAGAAAGTGCCCGTGAGAGCCCTTTCGCAACCCACCACAATTAGAATACCATTGAATAATAAGATAATATTGTATGATATTCTGCCAAATTATAACGCAATATAAATATGTACATATTAAGAAAAAAATAAACATGATATACTCATAGAGACATCTAGTGACGAGAATTATAAAAATAAAAATATTTAACCGTATATATTATGTTATTTATTGAAATATTAATTTCATAAGCATGATTAAAAAACAAAAAATTAAGCAACATGTTTCAAATTGCAATATGCAATATGAAATAATAATGAAAAGTGAATCAAATGAAGATAATTATCGAGATTAACTGTTGCATTTTACTGCAGGGAAAACTTTCATTCTAAGCTGAGAATTGTTGAATAAATGATAAAATATACTGCCGTTCACTTGTCAAGCATTGCATAAAAAGATAACATAATATTACCGTACAAAATAAAATTGTCTTTTATGAACACATTGAAAGACTTTTTTTACATAGTTGCTTAATTTATGCTTTAGTTCGATGCATATATAAGAGTAGGGTAATATTTTATTTTAATTTCGAAAGGCTTGTATATGAATTATTTTTTCGCATAATTGAGCAACTTGTCCAAAAATTTTTGAGAATGAGATTCAATTATATAATATTTTTTGTCAAATTTAAAAAAAATATTATTTTCAATTACGTTACCAAATCTCACAAGTTTAAATCGAAGTTCTGTTTGGGTTACGGGAAATACGTGGACAAAGATTTAAAACCTAGGTATGCAGATAGGGTAATTCAAACCTAATGAATCGACTGGTCTTATTAGTTTTACGATAAAATGTTTAGAACACCGTCGTTTTTCAACTTGAAAATCGTATTTTTCTGCAAAACGTACTATTTCCAACGAGAAATCATCTACCTTTTTTTGCAAAACGCACTATTTCCATGTAACGGCAAAGTGCACTATTTCCAATAGAAATTTGAGCGGAGCAGCAATTTTTTGCACCATTTGTATTGAGCTGTCAAATGTTGGCAAATTTGACTGTATATTTTAAACATCGTGATCTGCTCTGAAAACAGTAAAGGAAAGGATAATATTTTTTTTTCCTCCTGACAGGAAACCAAATCAGGAAGATGACCAAACTAATGACCGAATCAAAATCGATCGGACGTGCGCGGAAATGAGATTCGTTTTTCGGCTTACTTGAGAAATTTGACAGCCATACATATTTCTGCGAAAAAATATACTTACTCAGACGCATTGGTTGCAAATCGTCTCTTTGCTTAGGATAATATAATATTATTTTTCTTATTTTGTTGAAAAATAATTTCTTTTATATTGTTTTTCCATTTTTTACTAACATGTTTCCCTAAATTTATTTTCTTATATTGTTTGAAAAAAAAAAGTTTATTTTCTGTACACATAGTACACATATGTAGTTCCAGGAAATAGTGCGTTTTGAAAAAAAAAACATTTAAATGACGAATTAAAAATAATTTTTACCATATGCCAAGTTTATGAAGCAGGTCAATGATTTCAAAATAATTTATTGTATGATTTTTAATTGCTTCAATCGTACGTATTCAGAAATAGTACGTTTTGCATTATAACCCCACAATTTTTAAACTAAATTTTAATTTTGTAAAAATAAATCATATTTTTTGGTTGACACCTTCAGAGTGGCGAAATTATTTTTAGTATATAATTATCATATTGTGTATTTCTTGATTAACGTTATTTAATGCGAAAACTGCTCAAGTAATAAAATTAAGAACATGTTTTTGTAAATAAAAACGAATGATTGTATCGGTGTGTTTATTTTAAATTAATGTATGTGGACGATTGAAATTAACAGTCATTCTGTTGTAAATTTTGACGATCTTTATCACTCAGTGATCACAGGATGTAAAGGTAAACAAAATTATTATGCCAACGGTTAAATTAAAATGTTTGTATGATGACATGATGGATGATTGCATTTTTATCACGAACGTTGTCAATGCATTTAGTGATACTTTATGTTTGGATAATTTAATTGCATTAATTTGTTTAATGACCGAAATTAAATACAAACTTACTTACTTAATCTATAATTTTAAATTGATGAACTTAAAACATCACACTATCAAATACCGTTTAAGCAGATAGATAACATAATGATTGAAATAAAGGATCTCAGTATCTATTATTTATGAGACCTGATTGTCAGTTATTTACCGTTGTTCGTCTCTCTCAAGGATAAGGAAAGAGTTATGGACTAAGAAACAACTTTTTAATTTGACGATTACTCTGTTTATATAACTTTTTCAAAAACAAGTAAAGGGTGGTAGACTGATGAGGAATAGAAACCTCAGAAATTTATTGCAAAAGATCAATAAATCAAAAGTTAATGTTTGATAGATTCCATTTGAAGATTCAAAGTCTTTTGGCCGAGTATAAAAATGGCGCAAGAACGTTGATCAACTCCTTTATCTCGGCAAACAAATATTAACCTAGATTTTATTGTACAGAGATACTTTATTTTATGTACATATTTAAGTTTTGAGTTTAATGCAGTGATGCACAAACCGCGGCATGCGGCCCTTTTTCAATTTTGTGGCGGCCTTTAAATCTATTTCTCAAACATATTTTTTTCACGTAAAACATTTATTTAATAAATTTAAGCAAGCTTTTTCTTCAATGAAGGAGAATAAATCGGTTCATATAAACAGACTTACAAATATTATGTCAAATAAAAAAAAAAAGTTAAAAATTAAGACCAAAAACGCATTAACTTATGAATTGCATATAAATGAAACATACTTATTTCACAATAAAACGATTTTTTATAAGCAAGTAATCATAATCCTTTTTTTGCATGGTTTATTTATTTTCGAAATAACACGGTCAAAATAATAAAATGGAACCTATTACTCATTTATCTAAATTCACTTAATCTTTTTTACACGGTTTTAAGGCTGTCTTACATGGAACGTACATATTATCTGTATAAAATAGGATTGAACGTACATTAAATCATTTTTTCTCTGCGGCCCGAACACACGATAATTTAAATTTGAATCATTCAAATTATGTACACTCCCACAGATTTTGTCACTAACGACCCGGGTTTCGCCTTTCGGCATCTTCAGGCGTTCAAGCGCACGGATGAACTTGAACTGACGGATGAACTTGAACTTGAACTGACTTGATGTCAGTTCAAGTTCATCCGTGCGCTTGAACGCCTGAAGATGCCGAAAGGCGAAACCCGGGTCGTTAGTGACAAAATCTGTGGGAGTGTACATAATTTGAATGATTCAAATTTAATATTGAAATTCTACCAAGCACCTTCAGTCGAAATCTTAAATTACACGATAATTTGTTTTATGCGGCCCGCTAGAAGATAAACGTTGTGCA
Source organism: Himalopsyche anomala (assembly GCA_031772345.1). Lineage (NCBI taxonomy): Eukaryota > Metazoa > Arthropoda > Insecta > Trichoptera > Rhyacophilidae > Himalopsyche > Himalopsyche anomala. Next base: position 22,774,310 of record CM062825.1, on the reverse strand, counting down.
TCACTGGTTTAATGGTACGACCCGATACCCTTGAATAGTAGAAACTAAAAGTATTCTAAGACGTACAGTTATAGATGTAACATTGGTAAGAAAATTATGACTACGATGGTAAGCAAATATTAACTTTTGAAAATATTAACCAAGAATAAATTTATGTCATGTCATCCTTCACAAAGTATTAATTACTATTTATCACTTATGTATATAATATGTATAATTGTTTTTACGGTGTAACGTGTCGTGTTACAATCAGAGCTTTGGAGTCACCAAGAAATAAAACAACTCCGACACCACAGCCCTGGTCACAATTTCTTAAGATTGAAAAAAATCTACTTTGATAATGGAAACGACGTAAAATGTTGAAAATTTTCAATAATTTGTTAAGCTTGAGACTTTTCGCACACAAAACTACAAGCCGCCGAGTCTTGTGTAACTGATCCTGAGACAATCTCAGCACTAAATACTGAAGATACATATAACACGGTTACGCCACGGGAAACATCTGTTAATACCATACGAAAGGTGGTGGTAGGTATTGAAATCTATATATAACTAAAATCCATTTTTTTCTTTTACTTACATAATTTTAATGACCAATTTAACAATTGTATTTTTTAATTTTTAAAAAATACGCCACTCATGCAAATTAGTTTAGTTAATTTCAACATGAAATCTTCTGCAATTATCACTCGTGCAAAAACGCATAAACTTTAGAATACATAAATGCATTGATATAATTACTATCAAACTTTAAAAAAAGCGATAACAATCACACACGTGTAGGGACGTAAAGTTCATTGAACTTTGGTGCAAATAATAATTTTCGTACGTTATGTAATAATTTTGGTAAATTATCGTCCTTGGCACACAACAAGGGCTAAATACTTATGTGAAAATAACATACACAAGATTTTTTTTGTATACACAGGTGCAAAAATGATATGAAATGCTCAGTGGTATTAAGAAAATTTTTAGAGGGTGGGGTAAGTATGATGAAATTATTTTAACATTTTTTTACGCTGTGATGAATAAATTTCACGTGAAGTCACGGGAAACACAATTATAAGAAAAGATTCAATTTTGTTTATTTATTTAAAAAAATAATTATAAAGATCGGGACCGTTCTTATGATGACTACTATTTTCATATTTCATTATATTCATATCATTATTTTGTGTGAAACTTTTATTAGAGTATTTTCGATGATTTTACTGGTAACTTTGTGGAAATTTATTTTAAATATAAAATTAAATTTTAATAACTTTGTAATTTCACTTATTATGTTACAAAATATGACATATGTTTTGCAATGTAAGTATTATATATTGTACTCGTTTTATTTAATACACCCTTTCCTTCGATTTGCACAGTACTAACAGTGATTAACACGTTTCTTTGAAAGCAGTTTTGCAGTTTTCAGCTGCCGCTAGATTTACTTTCTTCAAATATTCACTAAAACTTCCTCTCCTCCATGCGTAAAATGCACGGCTGTGGGTTTAGACTCTTAAGTGTCGCGAAATGGCAGTATTTTAAGTGGACTCATTCATAGTGGTAAAAAACGGAAAACTCCTGACTATTTTTTAAATATTAAATTGAAGCACAAACAAATATAGATTTTTTAAACCATGATCCCTCCCAATGGTATTCTAATGGAGTTAATCTCAACAAAAGACTTTCTACGAAGACTGTCTGTTACTTAGTTGCCTGACTCCTCTTTTTTCTAAGAGAGTATGAATAGAAAGAAAGGGTTACGACAGGATTAGTAGTTAACTAATCGCTGTAACTACGCCTCTTTTTTTTAATAGAATGGGTGAAATGAATTTAAGACGTCATGATTTCAATTTATAAAAAATATCCGTACTGAGATTCAAGCCCGTGACCTCCATGTTATAAGCCAACGACTTTGACCACTTAACCACGCAGTTGGCTTTTACATACATTTTAGTAAAAGAGTAGAAAAATATTTCCAGTGATTAAATACATAACTTCACATTCTTAAATCGGAGTCACATTTTTTTTAACACTCCAGAACCCTGGTAAAATATAATATTTGTACTCCACTGCTTGTTATAAATTGAATGCAGCCAATTGAACCTGTAACTCCATTTTACTTTGGTATAGCTTGTGTGCATGGAAACAAGCATGCGCCGTTTTTTCTCTTCTTTTTCGGGGAGCGCACATAATGAATTTTATTTTTTTTTTTATTTATTACCGCGTTTGGTAATTAATAAGCATTATTTGGAGCATTTTATTAATGCAAGAGCGGATGTTTATTTGGTTGACGTATGTGAAATTAAAACATAAAATAATAATATTACTACCCGGTATGCGAGGAGTTGGTTATCTTTAGAATTAGCTGAGTGCAAAACTTGACTTTTTTCTGAGGCACACAATTAAAATACATTTAATGTAAATGAAAATATCGCTTTATTTGACAGTATTTCACACATCTGTACGCGATTAAAACCAAATGCCATTTGTAGAACGCTTGCATTTTACCAGTACTGATTTACGGTAGCGAATCATGACAGCTGACGAAGACTCAAAAAAACTGTATACTGAGCTTCGAGAACAGATGCTTGTGTCGGATAACGGGGATGAGGTGGTTTGATTTTGTGAGGAATTCGTAGATTAGGGAACGTAAAAGTCAGCGCTTCGTTACGTCAGTGGTTATGGAGAGACGTTGGATCAGGCTGGGTCGCGTGCTGCGGACGCTTCCGGAAAGCCTTAATCCTGCCTGCTTTTTCTTTCGACCGGTGGCATTCCGGAGTCCCGGACGACCGTCGGGTACTATCCATAGGGTATACTCGGCGGAACTGAGGGATGCTGGTATGTCTTAAATCTGTTAAATATTAAAAACAAACGACGTAATATTAGTATTGTTACTCTAATAAGTATCAATCGGTATCGAAAATTATCGGACATCATCGGTAATTTTCTACAGCATCGTTATCTCAAAAAGTACAATTGTTAACGAGACACATACATGTATTTTATTTCGACTCTATCGCTATAAAAAATCACTGGAATGGTTTTGTCTTCAATGTCTTTAAAGAAGTTAATAATGATAGAAGCAAGAACGTTTCCATCTATGCCATCCTCTCCTTCATGCTGAAGATAGCACATGACCATACTATCAGGCAAAATATTTTTTTCTCATCGTTTTTGTATTTGGTTAAATAAAGCATGAAATATTATTTTTCTAGTATATATGTAATATGTGTAGTGGTGTAGTGGGGCGTGGGCGTGTGGGTCGGCGCTTCCACATTTTTAGACGATTTGGAAAATTTTGCAAAAACTCTATATTTGTAGGGAAATATAATAAAATGTATTTAGTAATAATATTTTGGAAGAACGTTTTGTTGACAACTTAGTGTAGAAATTGGATTTGCCATTAGAGAGCAATTAATAATTAATAACTCATTTTTTAATTAATTATTAATTGAATAAATATTTAAATATTTTATTAATTTTTAATTAATCGGCACTCTTTTTTCGAATATGTGTTAATGAAAAAAAAACAGAAATGTAATACAAAATCGTTTTGAAGCATCTCTGAGTAAAAATTCTGAATGATGGATAGACATATGAAAGGGCACATCAATTTGCAAGAAGAATTCACACACGTGTAAAACGCATTAAACCTATATTTTCCACATTACTCATACCAGTAGATTGTAAATAAACAAATACCCTGGCGTAATGTTGCGGTCGCACGGGGCGCCACCAATGCACGTTTACACAAATGACATGACATCAAATCCATTTGATGGAGAGTCTAAAGATATAATTACGGAAGACGATACAAATATGGCTTTTATGGAATTGTCATACAGGATATTACGTGATATTTTAGTTTTATTTCGGAATAGAATCACACGATTCCAATGATTGTATTTTAAGTGAATATATATCGACTTAGACAAATAGAGTATATTTATTATTATATATATACTATGTATATTCATATGATTAAGCAGGACATGAATAAAACAGAACATTAAGAAACAGAACAAGTTAAAAATAATATGTTTATCATATCTATTGATTAATTAAATATTTAAGAAATATAAATAACTTTATAATATATTTAATCACTTAATGCTGAAGTTGGTTCACTGCATAAGATTATTATTAAATTTATAGAAATACATTCATCGGTTTTTAAATGTTTTATTATTCCACCCTCTTTCAAACTATGCACTAAATCAAAAAGTTCTTGTATATATGTAATATCCGCTGTAACTAATGATACTTTTATTTAATTTAGAACTTCGACTGAAGGGGGTTGGTGGAAATTTAATGTGAATTATTTTTATTCTGTACACTTCTGTACACGAAGTCAGTTCAAGTGCATTCTTGCACGTGATAAAACCAGAAGATGCCGAAAGGCGAAACCCGGGTCGTTATCGACAAAATTTATGGAAGTGTACAGAATAAAAATAATTTAAATTTGATATTTTTTAAAATATTTTAATATTCTATGAAAAGAATTGTTTCGAAAGAATACAAAATATTTAATATTGTAAAGTTGTTTTGAATAAATTATAATAAATTAATAAAAAATATAGGTGCGTATAGGAAAAAGAAATTATGAGAACATTTGTAATTGGGTGGCAATAGTTGTGCAGGATTATTAAAATCGCGTACATAAATTGAGAATAAATAATAATAATTTATATAAAATATATAACTAGGTGATTGGCAAATATGTTGTAGTTACATGCAGCTTCAATGAAGTATTTTATAATTTTCTTAAAAGAATAACTCAATACTAAACCGTACTTTGCAGCTTTTTTATTGTTGGTTAAACATACTTTCGCATTTTTTGAAACACATTCGTTCTAAATTTGGAGTATACAAACTCCTTATGTAGTTTATTTCAACATAGTTTTATTTTTTATTTTTTAATATTTATCTAGAAGTGCTCACTTACTCAGTTGTTTAAAAGATGTCACGTCTCTCGCTATGTCAAGTTTTAAGGATCGGGTGATAGATGGATGGTAGAATTTTTTTGACATTCATGCTTTCGAATATAAATTAATAGAAGAGAAAATAATAGAAGTTTATTGTAAATACGTTGTTAAATTGTTATAATAAATACTTGCGACAAATCATTTTAAGCAGACAATAGTATCTGTACTCGAACATTGGTCGCCTTCTTCAAGCTGTCAACTGGATTCAGCGAAGTTATGGGATACAAACGCTGCACGAGGAAGTGTTTTCGTGGTACGGGGAATGTCTATGTTGAAAAATTGCCTACATGGCCGGAATTAGCAAGTCTAATTGCCATTGCGTACACCCATTGTTTCACTCAAATAACATCGAGGAAGAATAGCGTAGCGAATTCGTTAAGCGTAACGTAAGAATGGCACATACAAAGATGTGATGACAAATAATAACAACATACAATTAGCTACCACTAACAAGCCAGCACTACTAAAGTATCTTATTGTGTAAGATTTTTTATAATGTGATGAAGTCTCAAGTAGATCATTGAGAATATTGCCCTCTTTAAATCAAAAAAAAATGGAAGTGCTGTTAAAATTTAGGATTATTTAATTTAAGTCTAAAAAATAATTTCTATCTTCAGAGTTACTCATATATAAGGTTAACAAAAACCACGTTCAAATATTTTATTTTGAGATCTTTTGAGTTGAGGCGGGGCATATTGAGTTATATGTTTGTACATACATATATCATCGTTAATTTTATATATACACGTATCTCAACTTTTGATAGTTTTGAGTTTTTTGATCTAATTTATTTTAATTAAATGTAATTAACTCTTAACTTTGATAAGATGCATTTTTATATTAAGTATCTGTTTTTAAATTTTCTGTATAGATAAAAAGAAATAAAGAATATAAATATACTTCAACATATTTTCGAAAAACAAACAAACTGTGTTTGATCTTCGAACATAGCATAACACGAATTTTATTACACGTCGTTTTTGTGGAAACTTAAAAACCAGTTATAAAAGGCCTTAGTGTTATTAATACCCTGGCACACTTTTCTTCGCAAATCAATGTAATGATTTCTTATATTTTATAGTTTCCACGTTTTCAAACATATTCGAAGACTAAATGAATTTTTTTATTTAAAAATATTTGTCAGTAATCGATCAACTTTCGGATTCTTAACACATAATAAAATATGTGCATTGGCGCACGTGTCTTGCAAAAAAGGTATCAATTAAAACTTGCGTCTATTAGTTAGTATTCTACTAAGGATCCCTTTGATGCAACATGTCGAGTAATTGCAGTGCAATTTACGATGTTGGAGTTGTAAAAGTAGCGAATAATAGTTCAATAATCGCAACATGATAATTCTAATATTCTTGGACGTGCATTAAAATACTTCTTTTTAAATAAATCCAAAGATAACTTTTAACATAATTTTTGATTAACTATCAAATCTCTTGTCTCCAAAGGAATTGTTATTACGTTTTATTACGGCTTTTTTTACATCCAAAGCCGGTTTTTGTTAATTTTGTAACCCAGTCGTTTTTTGTTGGAATTAATATTTTTTATTATATTTTAATTATAAAAGCTCAGTAAATTTAGTTTAAACTGCCACGGTTATAAATAAAAAATATGAAATATATAGTTTAATAGTGAGTATGTAAAATTCGTTGAAAACGTTATATTTAAATTTATTCGAAAATATTTTTGCCGTTCAATTTGTTTCTAAGAATATATTATTTTCTGGCGAGGAATATCGAGTAAAATTGAATTAATTTGTGTAGGTTAATAATTAATCGAAGTTAAAACCCGGCTTTAACCGAATCTTAAATACATATTTTAATTAGAAAACTTGTTTTTTCAAAAGTCGGTTTTTTTTATAAACCCTATTACGTATTATCCACCACACCCATCAAGTTGACGTTGATACATTGTTAAGACATTTTAAATAAGCGCATCCACTCTCTTGAGGTCCTCCGTCAATCCTTGGTGGAAAGGCATTATATTAATAAAATAAATCACTCTTATGTATGTACTAATTTCATATTATTTATTTATAAAACAAAACCGGTTTCGCTCATTGCGAACATTATCAACCGATAATGTAACAAATCAGTATTCGACGTTTTCATATGAATGCCAGTAGTTTGTGAAAAAAATAAATTAAGGTTTTCTGTGATACATATTTGACCACGTTATTCGTAGTAGGTGGTGGAAATGCAACGTTAGAGAGATAATCCATTTACATGCTATCTTTGAACGATTCCAAAAACTTGACAAGACTTTTTTGGAATTAATTATCCAACACTTTCTATGACAGTGGCTTGACCACTATTGTACAAATATTGCCAAATTATTTTCGTATATATTAACTTTGCAGTCTAGTGATTGTCTGCAGTAGATAAAAATCAACTTCATTTTTTATCTAATTTATGTAAATATATTTTTTTATTTTTGCTATTCTTCTTTGAAGTATAATATCGTAGCAATATGTAGCTTACATGACTTTTTCAAATTATTTTACTGGCTTAACTTTTCCGGTTCTTAGCTCAAGAAATGCGATCCCAATACCCACATTTTCTTAAATATTTATTTTAATATGGGTGATACAATGTTTATAATTAAGGTATTCTTATATCATAGTTTTTTGGACCTTTTGTAGTTTATATAAATACGCGATTACGCGATAATGCGATGAGATAAGCGCCCGCTTATCAGCGATCGTTCGTAAGATAACTGGACTGAACGCGTCAGTTGCAAATTAATATTAGTACTGAAATGACGTCTTTTTTACGCGCAACTTAAAATATGATTATTTGTTAAAAAACCACGGATTTTATAAAAAAATGTTTGAGGAATGATGCAAAGAAATATTTTAAAGCCCTTAGATTATTTATTTTTTGAAATTCATAAGAATAAGGCCAATAATGAGGAAACCACTGGGGTCCCTAAACGACCCCCATCGGCAGAGAAGTATTTTTCTAGTCTCCGAGCCGTGAGAGTTAATCAATGGGAAGAATATTCCATGTTCATATAAAAAGATAAGATTCTCGATAAAAAATCAGGGTTTGCATGATGTATGTAGTCTCGAAAAGATAAAAATTAAGTTCCGTCGACGCCCTTTTTAAAATTTAATTAAAATATATTAGGAAGCTTCATCATGATATGAAAAGTTCATATAATAAATTATTTATGTAATAAAGTTCAAGTACTAAAGCAGAATTAACGACGAAGAGAACATAAGTATATCTCTCTCTATCACATAGTGTTATCTTATATCTCGCTCTAATTCCATAATTTAAATTACTCTGGTATCTTGACACCTTATATAAATTAAAGAAACTGTTATGCAAAAAATGACTATTTATCGTGGCGCAGTGGTCAGCATCTTTGATTTTCGTGTCGTATCTCACGTGTTCGAGTCCCAGTAGAAAAATCACTTTTCGATTGATTTATCGATTTCTGTTCGGCATGAGTGTTTGTGATGTGCCTCCTAATATTTCCAATTCTAAAATATCGCGAGTTATTAGTTAAACCACTAGTCCTGTCCTAGCACTATACTTATCCCTACTACTCTCTTTGAAAAAGAAAGGTGAAGAATCTGGGTAAAAAATAGTCATATTAGATTTTTTTATTGCGATACCTCCATTCGGAGGCTATCTGCTCCACATTTGGGAGCGGACATGGATTAAAACATAAACGTATTACATAAATCTAATGAAAGTATAACTGAACCATTTTCCCTTCAAATGGATAATTTAAAAATTCAATAAATATTGTCAACAAACAGCAATTATTTATGTACGTAATTTGGCTTTTCATATCGCCACATACTTAAATTCACATGATAAATCATCAAAAATGTTCAAATGAAGAAGAATAACTACATTTAAGATTTGACAATAATTAAGCATAAAGCTCATAACTCTTGGGTCACTTTTTACAATAATAAAGATGAAGTGATTCTCAAACGAGTTAAACATTTATTTACGCAATTTAACGCGGATCGACAGTATTTAGTGGTCGCGCAATTATACGCACCGAGTCGCATGTGACTAGGGCATCCAATCCCGGGATTCTGTTCAATTTTCTGATCCCGAAATCACGGGATTAACATGGTCGCGATCTCGGGATCTCGGGTTGAGAAATTTTTAGTAAATCCCGAAAACTGATACGATTTTGGAATTGCAAGAGCTAAAAAAAATCTGGTGGAATAGTATAGTGAATTCAGGATTTCAAATTCCTAAAATAAACAACAAGTTTCTGAGACGATCCGGGGGGAAAGTATAGCAAATTGAGAATTTCAAATTCCTCGGTGAGCTAAAAAAAACGAGTTTCTGAGACAATCTGGAGAAAAAGTATAGGGAATTTAGGATTTCAAATTCCTCGGTGAGTTAATCCCAATCCCGGATTGAAAATTAATCAATCCCGAAATCTCGGGATTGGAAAAAGGCTCCGAGATTGGATATCCTACATGTGACCCGTAGGCGGTAATTTGACCAGGCCTGGCTTATAAAAATAAATAATATGGATTTTATCACCTTTTAAAATCTACCGCAACATGTCATGTGGCAGCTCTCCTGAAATCAAAAATAACATTATTTAGTCAAGAATATTTTTCAAAATTCAACATGTTTAATGAACAACTGAATTCTCAATAATCAATGTTTGCCTTGTGCAGGTTTGATTAAAATAAATTGGCATAATATCTTATTAGAGCCGCCCAATGGCGAACCATTTATCTGATCCCGTGATTGTCATTGTTTCAATTACGGGATAAAAATTAAATAAATGTATAATGTAAGGTTTTAGGATACATTAAGCGCTTTACGTTTGTATTTTAAGATTTTGATTTCGGGATCTCTGATTCCGGGATTGGAGGCCCTGCATCTTACGCTTGATTATTAAAGATGAACACACAAAAAAATATTCTACCTTTGTATGATATATATATTTTACCACTAGAATTTCTATTATTAAAATTTATACAATACACTTTATAGTAATAACTATTAAAAAATATTATTATTACATTATATATGGGCCCATTAGAGGTGAATTAAGTCAACTAATAAAATGGTAAAAAAAATCTTGGACTTTTAAGTATAATACAATCACGTCTTCATTTGGTGCTTTGGTGGATGGCATATTTTTATTGCAATGTATATCAACTGAGGTTACTTTACTTTACGAAGATACTTTTAGACGTGTAGAATATTGCAACGAATCTAACTTTTTTTTTCTAATTTACCACATGGCTCACTTCATCTATATTGTATATGATAGTATCCAAAAAAATGCTTTTAAGATTTTGATGACGCAGAGTATTTCATTTGACTTCATCGAAGAAGCATTATAAGAATAATATAATTACAAACGTATACTGTAAAAGTTTTTAATAATATGCCTGTGTACGGTACAATATTATAATTTCTCACACAATAGTAGACCTCCACGAAGAACGAAGTGAAGTTGGCCATAAAACCTGATAATTTGTTAATTAAATTAAGAAAATATAGAAGCGACTGCTGACTTTTATTGAGGCATACATACTGCGATTAAATTGATCTATTGTTGAATCAACTATAGACACTGTTGTAGAAGGTGAGTGATCGCATAAGTAATAACATAAATTATTTACTTTTTAATAATTTTAAGATGTCAGCTGGAAATTCAAGACTAGAAAGGCATTTTATTTAAAAAAAATACATTTTTAAACTAATTCGATTTTTTTAAAAACGGTTTCAGTATCATTTGACCCAGTGGCGGCCGGTCAATGTGCCACCGCCCATGCATGTAATATGCAGGGGCGGTTATATTTCATGAAATAATATTCAAAAATAACATTTATACCATTCACTCGTTTTAAATTCTTCATGTATTTATTATCTAAAATAAAATAAAATAACATGTTCTGAAATATTTATTATATAAAATACATGAATAATTGAAAATGCATGCGTGAATGGTCTAAATTTTATGTTTGAATATTATTTCATGAAATATAACCGCCCCTGTAAATTCAAGAGGTGATTGATCCAATGCCACATTGACCGACCGCCACTGATTTGACCCATCTGTCCATTCTTGTTTGGAAAGCATTTTATATTTTTAAATAATACACAATTTTTATTCTAAAACCATATTAGATCGGTTTCATTACCAGTTTATATTAATCGCTACGAGAGATAGCGGTGCTGATTTTTATACCAAAAAGTAAATAAGTTGTTACAATTTTTCAAAAATAATCTATATATTAATACTCGATAATGTCCGTCCGTCTGAATGATTGTCCGCGATATCCCCTCCCCCTGCCCCTTCCCCCTCCCTCCTCAAAGCTCCGCTGACGCAATATTTTTATTCATACTAAAGACATATTTTCCCAATACACTGTTTATTATTTGACGAAACAAATCGCTGAAAAAATTTCATACAAAAAAACGCCGCGACCGTGGATCGAACGCAGAACTCTGGATTACCAGTCGAGCTCTCTATCAACTGAGCTAACGTCATAAATATCAAGGCGATAAAAATACATTATATAAATCAAGCATTTGAAAATGGAACGATATTTGTGATTCACAAACTGACTTCGATTGTTTTTATTCAAGATTGTGACGTCTGTCAAATATGAATGTGGTATATTTTACATAATATAGTTTCGACAGTTAAATGCAAATATTCCATGTGTGTCATATGCTGACGGCTATTAAATATTTTACTTTTTAACAGAGGGTATTTAGAATTTATCCCGATAATTTAAAAGTTTTGTATCTTTTGTTTTAAATAACGAGTAAACGAGTCTATGCTTTGGACAAGGTAAATTTATGCTCAAATAGTAATATAAATAAAGTAAGCGAAATAGTTTGATAGATTGGGGTCAACGAGATTAAAATACGGCAAAGTGAGCCAAGTTAGGATGATGGGAAAAAGTGAACTGAACCCACCCTTTTTATTGCATAATTTCAATCATTTTTTCTCTAAAATACATTGTTTATGCTTTCGATGGATTCGTCGGTATCTTTGTGGAAGTTCATTTGAATATAAAATAAAAAATAACTTAGATTATTCCACGTATTGTGCTACAAACTGTGACACGTGTTTCGCCTCTTTCAGAGGCATCCTCAGACAGACTTACTTTTACTTACTGAAAGTAAGTCTGTCTGAGGATGCCTCTGAAATAGGCGAAACACGTGTCACAGTTTGTAGCACAATACGTGGAATAATCTAAGTTATTTTGTATTACTTTTTTATGCTTATTTATTGAAAAAACTTTCACATAAAATTAAAAGTTGATGACAGTTCCCACAAAAATTAATTGAAAACGTAATTGCACTTAAAAGTCAAATGGAAAAGTTTCACCATTTTTATGTTTGGTTCCCTTAAAGACTCATATATTCCTAAAAATAAGCTCCGTTTGGTGAATTAGTGAAGTTAATTTATTCTGATTAATTTGATAAATATGCATTTGATTGTAACATGGAAAATTGATAATTTTGTTTTGATAAAATGTGCAATTAATTTATACCATTTTGCATGTGAAAAATGATTATTAGCAAACTTAAACATTATTTCAAAAATTAAGTAATTTACAATTTAAAACTGCAGGGCTGTCGATATATGCGCCGAGGTCGATTTATGCTACTATGAAAAATGATTGTTAGCAAACTTGAAAATTATTCCAAAGATTTAATATTTTACGAAATTTTTGTCACTACGAAAAAAATTGTCAGCAAACTTAAACATTATTCCAAAAATTAGGTAATTTACGAGGTATATTTCTGCTAATAGGAAAACTAATTGTTAGCAAACTCAACATTATTCCAAAAATTAAATAACTTACAATTTAAATACTACAGGGCATGCTGTCGATATATGGCCCGAGATATATTTATTTTATTTTTAGAATTTCTGGCTTATTCAATAAATAGGTTTGTAATTTTCTGACTTCTTAAAAATGCAACAAAAATCCCCCCGTTGAGGTCAACGGGCTTACAGCTAGTATTTAATTAGTTCTTTATAGTTGTAAAAGTAAATTTAAATTTGGTAAATATTGTACGAAAAAACTTTTAACGGCGGGGAAAGATTATAACTGTTGAATAAGAAGAACCTTATAATAGTAACATTGATAAATACAGCAGTATTAAAAATATGTCAGGAGCTTTTCACTTCCCGAATTACAACCGGAGAATTTCTCCAACTTTCCTCTTCCGCTATCAATAAATTTCACGTATCCAAATAATCCAAATAATAATTATTATTTTGATCATTTCAACTCCGTATTTATGTCTTTAATTCTAAAAAAAATGTCGCAAATTTTATATTTTCTAGTTCTTCAAAGATTATAATTTCATATAACTTCTAAAGCAAATGTTAAATATTTTGATTCTGTAGATTCATTAGACTTATGGAAGAGTACAGAATCAAAATAATTCAAATTTATTATAATTTCAATCTAGTTGTTTAAGTTTTATTATTGTATATTTAAAAGAGATGATTATTGTTTATTTATATGCAACATAAGAGATATAAAATGATGAAAAACATTTTTTTACACACTGCGATAATAAAAATATATCTTTATATAATTTATTATTCCTATTAAAACTTGTGTTCTATTGGTTATTATGTGCAATATAAAGTTTTTGTGTTTGAAACGCATGCATTGAAGTAAAAACTATTTTACTGAACGTTTTTGCTGAGGGTGTTTTGAAAGTTTTGCATATTAGTCGTCGCTCTACTCTCACAGGCTGGCATATTTGATGCGTTTTAATTAGTTTTTTTTATAATCATTTTTACATCGAGTTTTTCTGGAATGCAGTAGAAGTTTTAAACCAATTAATATTCTTTTGGTATACATAAACGATTTGAGCAAAATGTTTAATATTTTTAAAAATATATCCATATTTAGCATACGCTATCAAACGACACGTGTAAATTTGAACTTTTTAAAAATTTAATTTAATTTTAACTAGCTATAGTTTACCTTTTCGATTTTCTTTGAGCTGATAATAGAAATACATTTTACCAAACAAACTTTGTGCAGAATGAACTTAAATATTTGATGTTAAATATCTCAAAATTTTTAAAACCTTTGTTAACCAATTATCACCAAACATAAAAAAAATGTTATATAGTTATATGTATTAGACCAGTGGAGGGGAACCTGCGGCCTCTTGGGTACTCTGATGCGGCCTTTTGACTTGATCAAAAGATTCCCTTTGAACTAAAAATTATACGCAAGCGTTTGGAAAAAGAGAATAATCAACCCATTACATGTTCGACAGTCGAAAAAAAAGAGGAAGAGTGTCTATGTATGTTGAATCAGATAAATGAATGTGGCCTTTTAGAAATGAAAAAGGTTCTCCACCCTTTGTTTATACACAATAAAACCATCAATCATTCCAATTTGGCAAAAAAATATTTTCCCTCCTCTTGATATCGACTTTGTAAAAGGTTCCTCACTCCTGTATTAGACAGTTGATTGTTAAAAATATAAATAATTACTTGATATATTTTAAAAAATACGTATCGCACACATATCACCGAATATTATATTTAATAATATGAACAGTTTTGCTTAGCTACTGGATATTATCAATGGCTTAAAATGCTCACTTGCAAAGCGATACGATCGACATCTCGTGTCTGAAGCTCAAATAAAAAGTGTGTAAAATGTACAATATACGGAGTTATATTTAATTATTTCACACTAAGAATAATCGCATATATTATACGTTAGTTTTTATTTTAAATAATGCTCAACCTTCATTTAATACTTTTTTGTCAAACCGATCCCTAAATGGATAAAGACGCAATCGATGTCTTCCTTGCGCAATAAAGACAGGCACTGGGTAAATAAGTAATTTTATTACTTGACATGGGGAGTAAAGTTATCGAACATGAAGTTTACTCTTTTTTCCCGCCAAAAATTCCCGCCACCTTAAATGTGAATTGAGATCAGCTGTTCGTTTCGGCGCGCATAAAATACTTGTAATACTGGTACAACTTGTTTCGTAGGACATTTAAAACGGCCATTTAAATCCATACAAGAGTGGCTGGCGAATTTAAGGGGTGCAGAAATAAAAAGGGGTAGATTTTACCGTATTGTTCGGGATACCGCCAATATCATCTCGTTATTTCAACCATATAAAATATCAGTATCTTCACCTAGATTACATGGTACTTTCTTTATCGCATAGGGAACCTTAGCACAATTGATCTATAATTATATTACTAAGCACAGGTGGGTACTGTAGAAAACACGTATAGTTTCATGCACATATATATAACCTATGTGAAAATAACATCACATATAGAATGTCAAAAGGACGTAAGCCCATAAGGCATCCATCCAATCACAGAACCTTTTTGTGATCCCGGGATTTCGGGAATTCACAATTTTTTCCAATTCTGAGATCCCGGCATTGATCATTCGCCATTCAGTTATGTCACAATTGTTTGAGATTCTTTGAGACATTCGGGATTCCTAATTATTTAGGATTTCGGGTTTTCGGTATCCCGGGATCGATCACTGGGAAAAAAAGTCAGAAATAGATATTTTTTTAATAATCTACAAAAGAAGGTGAAACACCTTTTTTTAGCTATCTGGGTCGTTTGATAAATTTTATCTCGCTGGCAAATTTCAAAAAGTCAGAAATTTACGGAATTCCTTAAATGAAAAAAATGTATGAGCTTTTTTTTTTAGCTTGCAGGCGTATTTAAAAAAATATGCATGCTTAGCTACTTTAATTTTTTTTTCGAAATTGGACGGGATCCCTGGACTGGAAAACTTATTAGTCCACATATATCAAATTTTACAGTAGGCACAATAAACTTTTTTGAATGATTCTGGGCCAAAGTCAAAACATTAAATAGATTAATATTTTTTTATAGATTACTGATTGATATTATTCATTTTAAAATGATGGTTTATGTTTATATAACAAATAAGATAATGTTAATAACGTTTACACGAACTGAAAGCTTTTAGATTCTAACTCGAAAACAGTTTGCAAACCGCCAGCAAACCGCCAGAAGTATGCAGAAAAACAAGGCTAAAGTGTCTAATTAGAATGCACAAATGAATTGCAATATCGTATTTGCAGATTGCACTTGCTGTGGAAGACCAAACTAGGAATATAATATTTTTTCACGACCGTATGATCAAATTGCTCACCCACTTCTCACCCCATCCTTTATTTTGGTTTAGAGACCAGCTGCCTATGTCTGACTCTTTATTTCATTGTGTGAGCCCTCCTGATCATTGTTTAATATGGGGGGCAAGTGATGACACTAGAAAATTTAAAGGGGAGGGTTGCTATACTGTGACGTAGGCAATAATACATTGCACGTGCGCAAATCAAATCAGATTTCACTGTTTTATACCTATTAGACTATATGCACAATTTTACTCGTGCAACTTTACTTGCACCTTCTTTTAATCGGCAATGTACTGCCATCTAGGAAAAGCGTGAAGTTCTACCCCATTATTTCTATAAACCAATGACCATATACTAATTATATTTGTAGATTTGTGTGACTTGTGAAGAAGATAAACGATAGTCGAATGTCAAGAAATGTGAATGCACCGTAGAATAAAAATATGCTTCCCAGAAACGGAGTTAATGTTGTAGGAGTAACATGTATTTACTGATTAAAAATGATTTCCTACAAAATACCAACTCAATCAATGACTTAACTAATTCAAAACTAAACTAACTAAATTTTGCTATACACATTTAAGCCAATCAATAATTTAGAGTAAAAATCATTTACATCGTATTATTAATATTTAAATGTTCCATTAACCTAGCTTAAATTTATTATAAAGGGATTTGATTTCATATAATTTTTCAAAAAGTATTGTCTCCATAGAAGCAGTTATTCTTCCATACTATATTGATAATGTAATATAATCGGAAGTGTGCGAATGATCGAAGTCGTTGGCTTTGGTTATAGACGTACGGGTTCGAATCCCAGTACCGCATTACTTAGAAATTTCAATATATTTACGGATTTCTGTTCAAAGGCTTGTACTTATGCTGTGGTGTCTAAAATTACTTTCCACTCATCCTATTATAAAAAAAAATGGCGCAGTGAGAGCAATGAGTTTACCATTTTTCCTGTCTTAACCATATTCTTCTATACATTCCCTCGGTGTAAAAAGAAAGGTCGATTATACGAGTAAAATGCAGTTTTCGTAGAAACACTTTTCTTAAAATAAAATCCATTAAATCCATATGATCTAAATTGTTAGCGGAAATACATGTATAAATAAATATATAAATTTATCATAAGTGAATGTTTATTCTACGAATATTTTTTTTGTATACTATACGAAGAATTGCCTTTTTCGATCAGAAAGAGCTGGCAGTTTACACCATTTGATCGATCATAAAGTGGTATATGACTATGATATAAAACAAGTAGAGTTCGTTAACACCGACATTTCAATTGTGCATTCTTTGTTTTTTTAATGAGGAATCAAAAAATATTTTAATCGTTCTGTTTCACGCGATCATTGACAAATCATTTCCTTCGACGCTAATCGTTTTATATTTCTTGCGAATAAAGCGATTAAGTAAATTGTTTATATCCATAAATATTTATTGCAAAAAAATAATAAAATAAAAACAACTACGAAGAATATACGCGTGATTTTTAGAAGTAATAGTAGCATTTTATATGGTATTAGATAATTTGTTCAGAAATCGTTCTGACGGAACAATGGACTTTTTTGATATAATTTATACGGACTAATTTACTAAACATTTTTTAAACTTGAATTCGATTATGTTTCACATAATTAGAAATTTTACAATATTTATAAATTAAGCCGCGTCCTGCGTTTCTTGATAAAATAAGCCAATATTTTATTATGTATTATTTATCAAGCTGTCAATGCCGGCTCCGTGTTTGAGTAGTCAACGTCGTTTTCTTCGATTACGGAGTTCTCGGGTTCAAATCCCAGTACCGATTTATGGATTTATTTTCGAATGTCATAGACGTATGTAGTGTCTAAAATTCCTTCTTGCCACCTATCCGATTCTAAAAAGTGGGCGTAGTGATTATCTAACCATTTGTCTAAACCATAGGTTCCCAAAGTGGGCCTCCAGGCCCCCCTAGGGGGCCTTGGAAGGAGCTGAGGGGCCTTGAGAAGCCTCCGGGGATTAGGGGAGCCCCGGGAAGCAAAAAGGGGGCCACGGGCATTTATAAAACGATACAGGGAAGGGCATAATGGCGGACGTCGCGCAGCTATTTTTTGTAAATCCGTAAATAAAATAAATTACTGGCATTCTAGATTCGAAAATCTCGGAAGAGCTATAAAAAAAGGTGGGTTTTTGAAATTATAATTTTCATGGAAAGACAAAACAATGGTATGGGGGCCACAGAAAAATAAAGACACTCAAAGGGGGCCACGTTCCCAAAAAGGTTGAGAAACACTGGTCTAAACCTAAATAAATCCTTATTCTCTTTGAAAAAGAGAGATTGAGTAACTGAGTAACAAGCAGCTCTTGTAGAAAAAATATGTTGAGATATATCTCAATATTTCATAAGAAGTCCATATGAATGGAAGAAGAAATAGTAAAAAAATATTTTTAGTAAGAATGCAAATTAAATTTAGAGTATTGCAGTGAAGATACTGAAGATTCTGTATTATTAAGCTATGTAATTTAAAAAAAAATACTTTGTTATTCCACTTGTTGTGTTATTAGATGTGACAAATGGTTTGTCTCTTTGAGAATTATTTTCATTCTAACGCCGTCGTAAGATTTTTGTTTATAACGTAAATATTCATTAAAGCTCCTAGTTTATAAATGAGACAATGAAGAATGGTTTGTTTTCATTCATTGATTAAAATAATATTTCAGTGAATTTATAATTCAATTTATATTTTCGAATGATTACAGAGAAACCAATTAATTTAAAAGATTACAGATGGAAGTATTCATCTTGATAAATTTACTGATTGCGAATGATAACCGACATGTGAAGCAGATTGTACAATAAGTTATACCTACAGTACAAAAGATAGTGGAAATCTAGTTAATTGTTAGTCTACCAGTGATATTATAATTATGCCACAATTATGTATTTTCTATTGTATTGTAAGTTGTTGGCTTATCCCATGTGTTGTTTTTAACCAACTGAAAACCAGAAAAGAATACTATTGACGCTCTCCCAGTGTAAATTATATGAACTTTTAATGAATGGGACGTATTTTAACAAAACCGCTTATAATAATTTATTAACTCAGCTTACATGGCAGTAGTTAAAGGCAGTGCTTTTTTTAGACAAAACATGGTGTCGAACTTTTTTCTAATCCATGTCCATACTCATATTGGAGCATATGGCTTCCCAATGAAGGCTACTCAACGAAAGTTTTTTAGTAGAACTCCTTGTTACTCAGTTACTCGGTATGTAATATACAAGCTGTATCCTTTTGACTGTACATACTATTTTTTTATGGTTGATATTTATTAAATATGGCTTTAGTAGATGACCGAAAAATAAATGCAATAAGCAACACCTGCAAAGCCAATTTGATTTGTTTTCCTTTTGTTCGAATTGACTTCTTGAACATTTTTGTTGTTGTATTTAATTGATTATTTGCGTGAAGAGCCGTGGAAAATTTGCCACGCTGAGGTGAGAAGTTTCATATTAATATGATGCAATCTTTAGAATGAAGATTTTATGATAGGTCGTAAATATGTATAATGAAGCAATTAGCGAGACAAACATCGCATTGTAACGATCTGAAGTCTTTGCGATTTGAATCAATTGAATTTTTACAAATAATTCACGCAAAAGTTTACAATTATGATCATGCGTAGTCGTAAATTGTATGCTTAATAGTGTAAATCTTTGGTGGAATGTTATATCGTACTGTGAAATAATAAATAATTCTGTAAATATGTACTTCTTTCACGGGAATAAGATTTAGTGACCACCATTTATAATGCGGATATAAAACTCTTAAATGCACGATTTTTTGCGATTTTTTTTCAATAGTTTTTTTTATATAATATATTATTTTTATGACAAAAGTACCTAGGCATTAGCGGTATTCATTATACATGATTTTCTTACAGTACATATATAAAAAGGCAACAATTATTACGATGAAATTTACTATAGAATACACAATTAAACTATCCAATGCTATTTTGAACAACAATGTTTTTTTTATTATGATGTATTTATTGTATTAAAAACTATCAAAAATCAATGTCCGTCAAAACTCCAGCTTGCAGGTATAAGGTAAAATCGATTTCTGTTTTGCGAAAAAGCCAAAACAAAAGTATGTACTTTTCGTAGTCATTTATGCATTTAAAGGTTAAAAAAATAAAATGAAAATATCAATTTGAGAGATCAGTTTCAATTACTTTAAACGTCACTTACAATTTTTATATTATATTTAGAGCTATATTCGTTTCGATTTTAATGTATCAATTGTTTTCAGTGACTGAAAGATATAATTGATAGCTGTGTGAAAAAATAGCCATAGGTATATTTTCTCAGTTTAAAAGTAGTAAGTGTATAAATCATAAGCCTGTATAGTCCAGCGACTAGTGTAAATCCATTTTAAATATTTGATATCATGTTTAAGTAGCGGTAACATGAATATAAATTACTTTATCTTTTTTTCAATTATACATTGTATTAATAATCTATTTACCCCACCCCCCACCGTTTAGTTAACCTTGAGTGATTTAAAATCAATATTATAAATACCTGGCGCATAAGCAATTATAAGCTGCTACTTAGCTGTTAAATATTTTTTCTTATTAAAAAAACCGCCGCGAAAAGTTGTCATGGAAATTGATAAATATTTTTTTGCAGTAAAAAATTGCTTTGTTAAATTACTCGGTAGTGCAAGTTTAATTTTGGAAGCTTTTATATAATTCATAGTAATAAAAATAAACGTAATACTTCCTAATTATTCTAGTTATCCACCCGCACGTGTATAGATGTAATGAATAGTGAACTTCAATACAAAACTCTCCCCAGAAACACTTAAACAACAAAAATCACATGCTCACGAATTCACGCGTAAATAAATATGTTGTATGAAATACACAAAAGGAAATTAAACCAGAAGCACTCATAAAAAACACACACGAGTGTGTCAATCATATTTTAATTAGAGGTAAGCGTTAATTATTTTTTTAATATTCCTGAATCTTCATAGTAGCCGCATTGTATATAAAAATAATAATTACAGGCTTCATTGTTAGTATGTATTCCACTGATATTAGGGTAACAACACTATCAGCCAATGTATATACATATATTATTAATAAGTTGTTTAATATATGAGTGAGTGAGCGCCAATAGTTTTTATAAATTATACAGAATGCGCACAAAATATCAAATTTGATAACGTGTTTTATTAAATTTGTCGCTCAATTGATATTAAATTTTGGTGTAAAAGAATGGATATATAAAAATGAAAAGAACGCGATCAAAAAAATATAATTATTATATATGGTTAGAATTGGTTGCGATTTGGTTTAGGGTTTCCAACTATTCGTTATTATCTACTATTCGAATATCGAATAGTAAAACTGAAACTATCCGGATGTATTCGGATAGTTTTTAGTATATACATACATACCTTCTATGTTTATACTAAAATACTACATTACATAGTGCCCACATTAAAAACGAGCTCATTCGTAATAAAAGTTATTTATTCAAATTTCAAAAATGCATATTTTGAAAATAATAAGGCATTAAATGTTTCATATTTTAAATATGTTTATAACTTAGTTTTTAATTGTTCCTGGTGTTAAAAATACTCATTTAGTAGCAGTTGACGTTGGCTTTATTATTATGTGTTTTAAACAACATGTCTAACTTTTCTGTTTTTTTTAATTGATCCAAATAAATCATATCCAAAATATTTTTAAAACTATTAAAAAAAAAACAAGGCTGTTTTTGCTAGTAGACAGTGGTCTCGATTTCTGATTTTTTACAAAATAATTGTATAACTCGCATTCAAAAAGAGTTTTAGTAAGAATATTTTCCCATTTCTGTATTAGATAAAGACAAAACATTTAAATACACATTTCAATATCGTTCCATTGTATTACAATATTTAAAATTTGCAGCTGCATCGGATTACTCCTGCGGTATTTATTTTATGAATCAAATTACGATATTGAAGGTTTTTTATAGCCCTGAATTCGAGCCGATTCGTCAAACTCAAGTATTATGATAAGATATTGATAACACCCGAGTTGAGTGAAGGCGAAAACACCACTTTCTGGGGAATTCGTAATTATTCTTTAAATGTGGAGAAATTATGATGTGATCTTTCGAAGATTTTGTAACATATTTCATTAAAAATAAATTACGAATACTATCGAATAGTAAAAAAGGCTGAATATATCCGGATATCGAATATTCGAATATCTGGATTGGAATCCCTAGTTGCGATCAAGCAGTTTGAAAATGTTCATTCGCTGAGAGGAACTCATCCTGATCATATAAAAAAATAAAATGACTACTACCAATTAATATAAAATAGTCAACAACGAACGCTTTCATACAACGGTCAATCGAAATATATGGTTTAATTTTTTTTGAAAAGTATAAAAAAATAAAAAAGTTAAGCGTAAAATATTACAGGAAACATTGATAAAGAATTCAAGATATTTCGTGGTATTTATGTAACACACAACATAAATAATGAGGACTCATTGTTACCCTATGTAATATTTCGAATTTTTATAAATAAATTAATATCCTACAATCACTTTCAAATAAGGTTGTGTTATGAAGCTTTCCTTAAGAAGAATATTCATTAAATGTTTTTGTCTCACATAACGCGTATAAAAAAGAATAGCGTGGTCAATTTAAGTACGTCTGATGATACATTTAAAAAAATGAATAAAATAAAAAAAATATTCACACTTGACAAACAGTGATAAAACATCTTTGGCTATAAATTTATTAAATATGCAATATTTTTTTTGTTTAAATAAAGTACATACTTATGGTAATATATCCATTGTATTTTATGACGTTTTTTATAAAATTTTAACTTCCCATGTCAACTTTGGCGAAAATTTTGCATGTCTGTGATTTTTTTCAATGGCCGCTGATAGCTGTGAGAAAATTAAAAAAATATTCCCAACAGAATTACGAAGACCATGCTAAGCTATTAGCAATCCGGTCAGTCCGATACAACTTTATATAAATCACGAAAGAGTCACTATGTTTATTATCTATAAACTTTGAAGGGACGAATAAAACTATGTACAATAGTTGCTTACAATAAGCATGCAAAATTCAAATATGTATATATATATACTATTAAATTCTCAAATAAAATTAACTTACGACACATTAATAAGATTAAAAATTTCAAAGTATTTACTTCTACAATTTGTATGCCATCGTCAGAACTATGTAATAGTTCTGACAGTTCTACCAATTAAATGCCAATTCAATCAATACAACACATATTGTTGAATATGTCGTATGCTTAAAATATTTCTAAGCTTCAGAAATTCTTGAGCCGACCCTGGTTATAATCATAAAAAAAATAAAACATCATTGTATATATTATATACTATAGATTAACAATAGTACAAATATTTAGGACATCTTACACAATAATACTATTACTATGTAATCAAAAATCAAGCCCATTTATTAATCAATCGGGTTACAGGTATCTACATACATAACTATATCTATAGTGCTATTATTTTATATTTTGTACGATCAATTATAAAAAAATACATTTCTTGTACAATTTTTAAATTACAACTTAATATCAGAATAACTTAACATTGTATAAATAGCTCTGTATCAATTTATATTTTCATAAAATGATAATGCCATATATGAGCAATACCTCCATGCAACAATTTATGTTATTTATTGTTTCTCGTGAGAGGAAGGTAATTGTCGATATGTTTTTATTAAATATGAAGACATCGCTCAACTTCTAATACTTACGTACACGATGGTTAAATAGCTACTTTTTGTAGATAAAATCCGCTTCGAGAAATATTTCAATACATGCTTCTTCTACACTGATATCATCCGGAAATCTCACACGTTATTTGGGCGAGAAATAAGAAATGTACATACACAAAAATTACCACCTAAGATTATAACACAAATTATTATTTGGTATCAAAATATTTTGATACTTGCCTTAAATTTAGCTATATGAATTGTAGCTCAAATACACACACACACACTCTTTCCCGGGCTGCTTTCTGATAGATATAGAGCATGGGTAGTCAAATTTGTGACCTCTGCGTGCGTCTTCATACTTAAATCAGTCGTAGCGGTCTACTACTACCGTTTGTGCTAAATTGCCATGAAAAGTAAAATTACTAAATGTCCAAAATAATGTGTATGAAAGGGAAACAAAATAGATATATTATAAAAGACACATTCAATTTTTGTTTTAAGCATCAGGCGGGCGACTTGGAATGACTACGCGGTTGTCTTAGCCACCGCTGATCTACGAGTGTGAGTGAGCGTAACTGTGAATTTCAAACGCACATCACACAACGCATACTTTCTCTCTGCGCATAGAGAGTATTGAGCGACTGCTAAAAGGCGACACTTAAAATAATTAAAACGAATATTTTATCGTAACATACAAAACTCATATTAGAAACTAATGTATTTTTTTTTACCTGTACGCTCCCAATGTGGAGAATACGGGCGCCTAATGGAAAGTCTCAACATAAGATTTTATACGACAAATGCTTGTTACGCAGTTGCTTAAGCTTAATCCTATTGTTACAAGAATATATTTAACCAGTTTTTGTAAAACTGATTTAAAGTGTCAAAATTAAGCAAACAAACTAAACCATATTATGTAGGACAAAAATTAAAACGTTTTCTTTGTGAGCATCAATTATTTTATACCTAATATTATATATTACATTGTCTGCTGTGACGAAGATTTTTTGTTGCATTAAAAATATTTTCTGAGCGCATAGAAAAAAAATATTACCGTATTTTTTTTGTAAAGAAAATTGTTTATAAAGTTTATGAGGATAATAATACCATTTAAAACGTTTTGAATAATCTTTTAAGAGATGGCTCTACAAACAGTTGAAAAGAAGAATTTTCAATTTAAAGATTGGGGGACGGAAACCAAAAATATCCACGTCAAATTCTTATGAGAAATAATAAAGACACAAAATCGTAGTATTTTTCTAATCAGTGGTTCTAAATATAATATATGCTATTGAAATAAGCCAGCAGTAATGAAAACGAATTTAAAGCGATAAATATTTTTATTTTTTGAATCCGAAGTATATGTATATATATATCGATATATCGGTTCCAAAATGTAATAACTCAAAAAGTTAAGTTTTTATTTGATATAATTATGAAAAAAGACGTTGGGCAGGTTTAACTTTTTACTGTACATTTAAAAGTATTATGGATTATAATAAAATTCTAGGATTATCGAAAAATATTTATATATATAACATAGTACATATAACGAGTTTTTCTCATAACTGCATGTTAGATGTGAAGAATAATTACTATTGTAATTTTAAAATAACTACAGATTACCAGTTCTAGCATTTTGTAAGTGACATTTATAAGTATTTTAAACATTACCTCATACTTTACTCAACCCAGCATTTTGTTTACTTCTTGCAGTTCACTTAGGAACTAAGTTAACATCATTTTTTTTTTCATGTACATAAGTCGTTAAACTAAAAATATTATTCTAATGCTACTTTTTGTCGATGCGCTAATCATTGTACAATTTCAAATCAATAAAATAAAAATAATGAGAGAAGATATTGACTAAGTAACCAAAAACAATGTGGTAACATCTACATATGTCTTTGAAGTAACATCACCATTGTAAGATACGGAATATATAATATATATAGATAATAAGTGTCTCATTACTAAAATAGCTTAATTGTAAAAAAAATTCGCCTGCGTAGCATATTGTAATTCATATGTAATGTATGTTTTTTCAGTAACAGTGGTAAAGCTCGATATATTATATATTTTAAGGTAAGGTGTGTAAATAATTATTCGCCCCAGATACTTTAAAATCAATTCTCAAGAAATAAATTCAAAAAGAAAACTTTTTCTTGTTTGCATACGAATCCAATGTGTATGGTTTTTCGAACTAATTCTTTGAGAACCGTCTTAAAAACGACAAAATTAGCCGTTTCAATTCCCAGAGTAATAGGAGCACAGAGTAAAGTAGACGAAGTGATTGAAAGGAGTAGAATTAAATTGATAGCTAGCACGTGCTGCGATAGCATATAAAAGAACAAATGGTCTGTAAGGATGAAAGGTGTAGGAAATACATGTCGGCAGAAGAATAAAAGGGATGTAGGACAATTTCAATGGGACGGAAGAATATTCAATCGAATCTAGCGTAACTAATCTTTTTTGATAATACAATACGAATTTTGTTTATTTGGGTAAATTGGGTGGATAATATGAGATACAGCAGTAATTGAAATGAATTATAGGGTTCGAAATTTCTTTCTTTCATTCTGTACGATTATTTATATTGTATAAGAGACGCCGTATGTATTAAAATTACTTAAAAGATTTTTTTTCAGCAGCACTATTCAATTGCTAAGAAGTAGTAGCCAAGATTCAACAAAGAATGACCATATGTATTTAAACCAGTGTTTATTTTCTAATGTAATACGGTGGAACGGCGTACCGGCACCCTTTTCCCAACATTTTTAATGTTTCAAATCAATATTGGCAAAATTAAATTTTTATTTTCGTTTGAAAACTTTTGATTTTTTTATGCCGAAAGACGTTTGAAAATATTTTTTTAAATCATGATCTCAAATATAATGAAAAAGTAATAACAGTACAAAAATAATTATCAGAACCTATATAAGATCTTCAAGATCTATTTCTGTTTGAAGGCGTTAGTTTTTGTGATACTATCCTTCCCACTCTAAAATTCTAAAATGAACAGGGCAAAGCAGGAGCGATTAGTTAACCACTAATCCTGTACCAGCCTTATTTTTCTATCCTTACTCTCTTTAGAAAGGGTGGTTGAGCAACTGTCTAATAAGCAGTTCTTGTAAAAAATTCTGTTGAGTGTACATATATATGTATTATGCAACACATACTTACTTATTTTAACCTCTCCAACAAATAGTTTTTTTGCTATATTATTTGTACTTAAATTTAAATTCATTTGTTTAAAAACAGCAGAGTATTTACTATAATAAATTACCTAATAATTTATCAGGGACGTCCATCTGACAGGTCATTATTTGAATTAAATTCAGCTTTATAAAACACACACGTTTATTTTGTAATGTATTAATGCAATGATGACTCGGAAGGTGATATAACATTGTGTAGGTATACATTAAGTTGCCGATCTAGCCACGACGCCATAATCGCGAAGATAAAAAGGTGATGATGAATAATTGAGGGAAAAAACTCGAACAGTGGCCCAAAACTAACCGATCCATCATGTTGAATTCTTGCGTCAGCTATCAACAAGTGCAAAGGAAAATCACAATAGGTGGCATGCAAAAACAAATAACCATTTAAACAAGAAACAAAATATATAAAAAGTAAAATTAGTAATCAGTATTTACAATCTATTTTAATCTGTTAAATTTCCATTTTTTGTATAAAAACAATATTTATGTATGACTCATCGCAAGAATTTTTAAATTATGAATTATAAAACAATACAGGGTTATTTATTTAAAATAAAGTTAGAATAATACACGAGATTTGACAGATAATTAGTATTTTGGCAAACATTTTTTTTTAAACTGCCACCGACCTACAAAATCTTCAATCCCGAACCCAGAATTTCTCCACAATTATATGGTGAATGATGAAAATTGTCAATCCCGAAATCCGGGGATTACGAAAAGCGTCCGTAACTGGATGCCCCAGCACAGGCCTGGCCTACCTAAATTGCACCATGGGCCGCATTGATGACCTTAAATTGTTCTGAGGGCCGCACAAACATGTATACATTATGCAAAAAAATGCACTTTTTTATTACAAATAATTTCATACTTAAATAAAAATTAAACATGCTATTTACCAACAAAAAAAGAGACACCTCAACAGAATCTATGTATAATATTTCGTATTTTTAAAAATTTTAGTGGTTTTATTTACTAAAATGTGATTTCAAATACATTCTGAATTTTCTGCTACTTAAAAAAAACATTATTCGTCATATACGACCGCGGGCCGCGGGTTGGCCAGACTTACGGTAGTACTATCTTCATCAATTATTTGTAATGTGTGCCTATCATTTTTTAGTTGAAAGGCATTATGTATGTTATATTATATTAAAATATAACACTTTTTGTACTGGTTACACATTATTTTTTTTTTTAAATATTTATATAATAACCATATGACTAAAATAGTTTTTTTTAAATCTGAATATATGCTCGAAAACAGAAACATATTAATTAACAATAATGAATTTTATTAGTTTTCACAGAAACGAATATTAACTATTGTGTAAATGATAATAGAATCCAGTGTAAAGCTTCATAATTGTATTGTTTTACAAACGGGCTATCTAAGTAGGGAAGATATCACACACCGATCATATAAATCATAATATTTTATAACTTTATTTTAAAAAAAATCAAAACAAAATATTTTCATTTGGTCAAAATTAAGCGTTTACTTAAATTTTAATTTGTATGACGATATCAAGCCCAAAAATCTTGAATGAAAAATCGATACTAAATCTTCGCACAGCCTTGAAATTTGAAACAAACATAACAAAACTAGAAAAACATATAAACAATGACGAGAATTGTTCAAATATTTTTATTGCTGCAAAAAGATACAATGCCCCAAGATTTCTTTTTTTTTTATTATACTATGTACTATTTATGATATCTAATTTAAAAAAAAGCTTTTGAAACCTATTCAGTCCGTAAATCGATCACTGCTTGATCTCCCCTCACAACTGATTTCTTATCTTTTGATTGTATACAATAGCTTCTACAACTGATACTTAGAGTGTCTCAGGAGTAGCTGTCTATGACATGCCTGGTGATATTTAATATGAATATTTATTACAAGTAGTCAAATAAACAAGTAACTATTGCGGCAAAATTATTTTGTTTGTTAAATATTTGGTAATTTACCAACCATACTTA
Organism: Himalopsyche anomala; assembly: GCA_031772345.1. NCBI lineage: Eukaryota > Metazoa > Arthropoda > Insecta > Trichoptera > Rhyacophilidae > Himalopsyche > Himalopsyche anomala. The sequence continues at coordinate 22,745,197 of CM062825.1, read as the reverse complement.
AAATACCATAAGCACAAATGGAAAACTATTTATAATTCTAAAGTAAAATCCATATTTCACTGGTTGTGTAACTATGTGTGACACGTGTTTTACTATCGTGAAAAACAAAGTGAAACTAACTTTTAACCACTTTTTAAACTTCAACATAAACGTAAATTTTAATTCTGTATTTTTTTAAACAGGTGCATGAAAAATGTGCCTCTTTATATGGTTGTTACATTTTTATCAATATTTTAAAGCCATTTTATGGTTACGGTTAGCCATTCTCTTATGTAAATTTACGAATATAAGATAAAAGCAAGGTGTTGGTGCTATTATATTACATTCAATATATCTCACGCATAGTCTAATAAAAAATGTTAAATTTACGGCATTTTACTTAATGACCAGTGATTTTTTTTATAATCCCACAATCTTGGTTTGATGATTGGGTATTTAATTTGTATACATAATATTTATGTAAGTTTTTTTGTTTCTTTTTTTTTGTTAGATAACTTTAGAATTATTTGTCCGTTTCGCAACGGATGCATAAATAACGCAAGTGAGACAGGCAGCAGTGTTATGCTAATGACTGTAATGCTAAATGTGCCATTATTTTACAGTAATTTACATTCATAATGGCATATCCCACTGAGACAGTTCTTTTCAACTCTTTTCGTGAATTTATAGGTATTTAAAAATCTCTCAAATCGAGGAAAAACGAAAATTACCTCAAAATAAGTAGTAACACTTTGAGAGTAACACTAGAAACCATTTAACAGATTTGACTGAATGTAAGATATTATTGCGCACGCTGTTCGTTTTCATAAAACATTATTGTTCTACAGATATACACCACACACGAGCAATGCCACCAATCAGAAGAAGAAGATAAGACGTCTAACTCATTTTCATAAGGCAACTTTTTCGCGAGATCATGATTTAAAAAAATATTTTCAAAGGCATAAAAAAATCAAAAGTTTTCAAACGAAAATAAAAATTTGGGAATATTGATTTGAAACATTATAAATGTCGAGGAAAAATGGTGCCGGAACGCCGTTCCTCCGCGTTACATAAGAAAAAAGCACTGGAATAACCATCCGATGTTAATTGCTGTAGTGATGATATTTTAGTGATGTTTAATGTCAATGATTGAAAGACGTAGATATAAATCCCTGAATGAATTAAGAATGTTTAAGTTATTTCCGTTTTATATAATATGTCTTGATAGAAAATAAGTTACAAACCTCTGCACGTAAGGTAAGCAAAGTGCGTTACGAAACTATCTTCACATTCGTCTGATTAAGGTGGCATTATCATAAAACTCGCTGGGAATCTAGGAATGCATTATTAATGTATCAAAAAAATACTTTGGAAGTAAGGAACGGACTATTTTTGCGTTCAGCTTTTTTATAATAAGTTTGATCTTTGACAGTTCATACATCAATCACTCGCAGGAAAAGAACGCATTCTTATGAAGGATATGATATAATTATTATGTTTATGTTGCCATTTATGACCATAATTGTGGGAATTTTTTAAATAAAAATTAATAGTTACCATAAGATTAAAAAATATCAATAAATGACTAGAGCATAAACCGAAATAGCTACCAACTTTATATAAAATTATAATTGTAGATATTGATATTTTTAGATATAGATATTGATATTTTTTCACTTTATTTCAATGGAGGTACATACCAATTCGATCAATTTATAGCTACTGTTAAGCTCTCTTTCTAATCTAAAATACTTTTATGAATATATGGTCATAAGCTGTAAAAAGAGAAAAAAGTGTGAGTCAAATGCTGTATAAATAATATTTTGTTATCTATTAAAATTTATAGTATACATCAAACTGATAAAAGAATTTTATCAATGCATAGAACATATCTGTTTTTTATCCATGTCTGCTTCCAATGTAAATCATATGAAATGGAGATATCTTATCAGAAGCTTTTCTATGAGATCTGCTTGTTACTCAGTTGATCAACTTTTTTTTTAACGAAAGTGTAGATAGAAATGATAGGGCTTGAAAATAGCATTACATTAGATTGCACTCCGTTATTAAATGATTGAGAGAGGGTGGGAATTTTTAGACTTCAAAAACTCATGCCTTCGTACAGATTGAAAAAATCTGCCCGTGCTGGGACTTGCATTTGTAAGATCCATCACCGAAGCCAACGACGTTGACCACTGCACCACAGACCTGACAATAAACGTTAATTCAATAATTTTAAAAAAACCTGAAATCTGACTATCAGCTCGTGTAGTGAAAAAACAAACAGCTGTGTTATAAAAAATATTTAAGACAAGAAATCGAAAAAATCATTTTTCCATAAGTATGTGAAAACATTGATCCCCCCCGTTTTAACGCAGTTCTAAAAAAATTTATAAAACATAGGCACTGACATCAAATCGAACAAGTATTTTTTAAGAATGTGTTTGATCCTAAAAATACTAGAAAATACCAGATAAAAACATAATTATTTCAACGGCGCAAATATTATGTAAGAAATAATTGAATAAACAAAATCTCATACATCTATCAAAATATATCATTCAAAAGTGACAGTCTACTGCTTTTACAATGTCAGATGTATAATTGCTTCATATTTTCATTTTTTCTCAGCTCAAAGATAAGAACAATAGCTCTTGCCAAACGAATTAATGTCTACAATAATTATAACGAGCTCTCCTAAAAATGTTGGCTAAATTGGTGATCGCTATCAAATCTTGAGAATGGGATTATAAACATACAAAAAGATGTTGAGTAAAGAATAGTTTATGATTAAGCAATTTTAGTGTTTCATTGACATTCATGATACAACTATCTTGCAACAATTTCGTAGAAATTGCACTCGGAAGATTATTTAAAAATATATGTCAATCAGTTATCGATTATATCAGATTAATTTTAGGATCTTAATGGAAGTATCTCAACAGAAATTTTTCTACAAGAACTGTCACTCGCTTAGCCTCTTTTTTTTCAAAGAGAGTAGGACTGTAGGAGGGATAGAAGGAAAGGGCCCGGACAGGACTAGAGGTTAACTAATTGCTCTGGCTACGCCCAGTTATTAAAGGATTGGAACGAGTAGAAGTGAATTTTTAGACATCACAAACACCCATGCCTTTAAACAGAAATCGTAAAAATGCTGTTGTGGGACTCAAACTCCTGAGACCCGGCACGGAAGCCTACAACGCTAACCGCTGCCTCATAGGATCCGGCCCGTTGCACATTACTGTCTCTTAATTAAAAATATGGTTACATGATTTTAGTAATTTTATAGACCTTGATAATACTTAATCAATTCAATTATTACTTTAAACTAACTGTCGTGTAAGTTTTCTCTTAAATAAGGCTAACAATAATATGGATATTGCTATTTTAAATAAATATATGTCCAAGTATTCTTTTACGATGGGATGGATTATAGGCAAAATAATTAATTATCTCATCGATAATTTGACGGGTGATACCTACATTTGATACCTCGTTCTAAAGAAAATCAAAAAAAAAAAACAAATAATCGACCTGAAAAACTATATAAGGTTAGGGATTGAGCCGTCGCATTACACAATGGTAGGTAATAAGCTTAAATTATATTTTTGAATTGTTGGTTTAAATTGCTCACTGTAATATATCAATTTAAATATAACGTTAAACTAAATCATTATTGAATTATAATATTTGTTAATACGTAATATAATTGATAAAATTGCTCTGTCTGTCTCGTTGAAATATAAATCCAAAATCATCCATCTGAAACATGGCATCCAATTATTCGTCAAAGGTTTTACATAAATATGGACTAAGTACCCAGTAGGCGGTAGGCAATATCAAAGGGATGCAAATTAATATGATTGTGCAGAATCAAATTATCGGGGATGATTGATGCCTTTATAAGTACAGCAGGTTGATTCAATTAGGGCTTTATTTACGATCCAGACATTGCCATTTCATTTATGACATAAAACATTCAGTATTATTTAAATCAATAATAATTGATTAATATTATATATGTGGAGTGTGGTATGTGAATTTGAATAATATTGTTATTTAAATGGTATCATGCGATGTTTTTTTAAAAGTAAATGAGTGATAATAAATTCACTGACAAGAAAACGAAGATATTTAATTCAAAACGAAACTTTTGGACAGATTGTTTCCATTAATAGGTACATCAATTTGTAGCAAGAAGATTTTTGTGCATTATTACGCTAAACACATATCTTGGAGCTTAAAGATCAACAATATCAAATCATTCTGTATTAAGCCATTTGATCAATTTTTCGGGAATTAACGTAATATTTTTTCGTAATGCAAAAATAAAATATCCTGTAGTCTGTACTGTTAAATGTAGTTATGCTTGTGTTTCAGTGTAGAATTATTGATACTAGTATAAAATTCACTATAGTCCTTAAAGATGAAATTAAGACCAATATAAAAAAGATAGATTATATGAAGCTACATCAATACTACGACAATAACGAAAAGCTTCCCGAGCGACCAGGATCACTTACTTACGCCCATAAAGATCGTATTTATGAATCAAAACCAAAGGTTGCTCTTTTAACGCCCCGATGTCTTTGCAAGGAGACGCTCAGGATCCGCCGGAAGTGACGTCCCCTATTTGAATCTGGAACAAGGCTCCCGCCGGAAACGGCCGGTGGCGGGAAGAAGGAGGGGAACAGAGCTTTTGGCGCACAGTGGTTAAACACGTGTGCACACAACTTTCAACTATCGGGGTAGGTACGTGGTACTTCCACTTTCGATTGAATCACGCGGTACGCAAGGTACTTTTGATTAAAAGAGCATACATTGGTGGAACTCATTTTGTGTACAGATTAAAAAACTAATGCAATTACACAAAAAGATTACCATCAGATAGAAATAAGATTTTTAAAAAAATGCAGTGTTTTAAAATAATTAATGCAATTGTGTATATTTAGTAAGAATGATAATTGATTTGTTTCTCTGTATTTATTTTTTTAGAATGGTTGTGAATATTATAATAATCGATCCTAATGAAGATGATGTCTTCTCCTTTATAATAAATTATCCCAGAATTCATATATATATATATATTTTTTATAAAATCGATGTTTTGACCATTGTTATTTTTTATCAAGTCAAAATGTATATTATATTTAATTTATTTATCAGGTCCACTCTCACTTTAGATATATATGGACTGCTAAATGTTCATCTCAAACAAAAATAGTTTTCAGATTACTGGTTATAAGTAAGACCCTCAAACTCTCTCTTTAGAGAGGATTCAGTAAATAAATGACAAAAAATTAGATAGTTGGTCTCTCAATTACCCACTCTGTCGCCAGGAGGTTTTGATTAGAGATGGGTGGATTTTTTTTAAATCATCATAAATCTATGCATTTAGGTACATATTCATATATCTGCAATAAAGTGACACTTCAAACGAGTAAGCAATGATAACCTAATAGCCCTGATCACCCATCATACTGATAAAATCCTCCTTGCCAGGACACTACATTCAAGCTATGAATAATCAGTGATTTTAAAAAAAAGGTGTCGGAAACCACTTCTTTTCAAGCTTTTAATTAAAGCTTTTTTATCTAATCTATATCTGTTCTCAATTCGGAGCATATGGCTTGCTAAAAGAGGTATCTCAGTAGAAGTTTTTTACAAGAACTGCTTGTTACTCAGTTGGTCAACATATGATAGAGTATTGACAGAAGGACCCAAATCTGTGAGATCCATCAAGAAAGCCTTGTCATCCTTTGAGTGACTCCTGATTAACGCATTTGTAAGGATAGAAGACTATTAAAGGTGATCCGCCGTTTCATGAATAATAGTGACAGAACGTGGCAATAAAAGAAATCAAAAAGCACTAAATCAAGCATTAAGCCCCTGGTTCTGGATACAGAGATAGTTTTCGGACCTGCTTTTGTATTACCACTTTAATTTATGAGTGTTACAATACCCACTACATTATATTCAAAAGAGTTATAAGATAACGACAAACTCTTAATTATCAAAATAAAAAGTTTTGCGAATATTGATTTGAAGCTTTAAAATGAAAAGAAAAAAGGTGCCGAAACGCCGTTCCAACGCGTTACATTGGGAAAAGTACTGTGTATAATACATCAAGTATTAAAACTTTTTGCGTAAATCACTGTAACACAAAAAAGCTGCCTATGAACCAACAGCAATCTATTTTGTAATTTTGCAACTTCATTACGTAATATCAGTGTAATTACATATTTCGAATAATTGTCGACTGGTTAAATTTACTCACTATACAAAGTTTTAATTAAATATTAAATACATAAATTGTTATTTCATTTTCAATACCATATAAATATGCAAGAATTTGTAATCAAAGTTTACATTTAAAATATTATAACGATGTCTTAATTATTAGAAGACGTTCGAAAAATCTTGAAATGTATGTTTTTTTACAAAATGCACCACTTACTTGTGTAGTGAGTGCGTGATTGAAATCGGGGGTTGTAAGAGAGCATCGAATAACTAACTTCCGCTGAAATATCATTATTGTTGGTGAAGAAATATTTTGCATTGTATTTAAAACATTTGTGCACTTACACTGAAGTTATACAGACAATCTTTAAATCAAAATATTCACCCTTTCTTCATTATAAGAATTATTACTTAAGTACTTTTCAATTTCATTTAGGAATCCTTAGTAAAGTGCATTATGTCTTATTTAAATATCTGAATTTTCTCGCGAACAATTTTGTTTAAAAAAAGGTGTGATTAAGTCATTTTTTAGTAACTGTAATAACTTCTTGTAAGCCAAGTAATTTGTTGTTTTTGAAAATATATGTCTGTTGGAAGATAACATTGATTGAAAGAAGAGATCGATGAAGTATTATTAATAAGACAATGTGTTTTAGGTAGTGGATTTTTACTTTTATTGGATTTATAGCTCACATGAACTTTTTTCTCGATTTATAACATAAGAATTAGATTTTTTTTTAGTTTCTTCGTCAACTTTGCGATGTTCTGTCAGACGTTGCTTTCCATAGAGGTGAATTTTGTAATTGGAATAATAAAGTTATCAAATTTAATTTAACAGTCGTCAAATTTTTGTTATGTAATTTTTATAAGTGATCTAAAAATGTTTCTTACCTCTGCTTCAATGTAATAAACCATGCATGATTTGACGGGTTTCGCAATTCTCAATTTGCAGTCCACGTGCATGAAGCACGTGTTGCAATACCTACGCTACCGTGCAATATTTCACCTTCAATCTTCACCGCAACAACACTTACTTACATAAAAACCTTTTTTATTAATTATTGTATTAGCACTACAAATATGGATTCCAAATACCGTGATACGAGTAATGTTTAAGTCGTACCCAATCTTTTAAGCTGAGACTTAAAGCGTTTTTTAAAACCATCCCTCTGTCCATGTATACGTTTAAAAAGTGGGCTAGAAATCTTAAATTCGAAATATATAATCATTCATATACAGCTATAACAAATACGCAATTTATTTTTGAATAGTTGAAGAATTTAAGCTAGTTATCTGAGTTCTTATCGAAAAAAAAAGTTTCATTCATCAATAGATCAAAATATCAACTGTTAATTAAAATCAAACAACAGTCAATATTTAATCGTGATATGTATCCAATTTGTGATCTGATAAATAAATTGCTACTGAGTCCTTGCTTTAAGTGAATCGTTCGAGTACTATTTTGTCAAATATGAAAAAGATTATATACAAACAGTTTTATGGTAACCTTAGAGAAGCAATCACTTCATGTGGAGTATTCAAAACAATTATTTAGGATACATACATACAAATGCGGAAAATTTATCACGTAAAATACATGCTTGGTCGCCAAGATGAAAATTATAAAAAGATCAAATTTAAAATGTTCGCAATTTGAAAGCTACGATTCATAAAATTTAAATGCTGTTAATGCGATCGATGTATAATTATTTTCTATAACTTTATAACTCACATTTACCAAAAATCAAGTTTGTAGAAAATCGCAAAAAATACACGAACACAATTAATTGAATAAATATCGTTAGTAAAAAGTAGCACTCAAGATGCATAATATACTATTACATCATTAAAAATACTGATTGCTGATAAGTGTTTTCTAACCATATCATGTTAATCATTTAAAATGTGAGATTATACACCGATAGTAATATTTAGTTTGGCAGTGATTTTAACAGTGTTTTTAGGAAAATTTTAATGTCAAACTATTTTTTGATATACGTGATGCACTTGGAATTTTTGTCATACTTATCTAAAGAATATTACAAATAGATATTATATGAATTGATACTAAGCTTCTTATATGTAAGACTTTTTAGATAATAACAAAATTTCTTTATGTATTAAAAAAAGATTTGATAAAATAAAATTTTACTACCCAAGATGAAAATATCAATTCAAGATTATGTATAGGTATACAAAACATTTGAATCTTCACAAAATCACATTACTTAAAATGCCGATTTGAAAAAAAAAACAGCATCTGTTTGTCGGCGCAGTTTTTTACACTCGTACATTAAATTCGATATATTTTTTGCAAGCATCTTTTCAATTCCACAACGCCTTCAACAAAATACCAGGTGTAGAGTTCAAAAAAGGCATCCTTAGAAAATAATAATTAGCTATTCCTTTGGTATAAAACTATGAATCTGTCATCTGCCGGAGATATTAAAAAAAATCGTGACTCAAAAAATGCATCTGCATCACTATTATTTTTTACGATGCATTTTTTAAAAAGAGGCCAAATACGTTTGTAGGTCACAAGATGTTTTGCATTTTGTTCTATTTTTAAATGTATTTGATGATCGAAGAATTTTTATTTTTGCCATGTGGCAATTTTGCAACGCGTGTTAAGTTTTTAGTTTTTTTTTCAGCAATTTAAAAAGTGAATCTGCCGTAGCGAATTATTTATTATTTGTGGTTTTTTTCTCTTAAGAAAAATAATTAATGTGTTTCATTTAATTTGGAAGGCGCCTGTGTCTGATTCACGCTTCTAAGTAAAGAAAACAATTTAGTCACAGTTTTTAATTAAAAAAATATTCTTAGTACCAACCAACATCAGCGTTCATTTAATCATAGTAGCGCTTAAAGATCTATATCGTACATCTTTGCATCATAATAAGAATTGCGCGAACATCTTTTTTGCATTATTTAGCTACCTTTAAATTAACAATATTTTTTTGAAATCGTCGTCTGCGTTGATATTATATATTGGCATCTACAACTAGTAGAATTTACACCAGCATGCCATCAGAATGTTGATCGACTGTAACATTGTACAATATAATATATTATAAACGTCACACTGTTAATCCAAGATGCAAAGATATAAGAAATGTTATTCCCTTCCTTGGTAGTCTATTATTTAAATTTAACAATTATATAACACTGAATTATTTGTATTATTCTGTATAAGAGCGCTAAGCATGTGCTTATTTTTTTAATTAGTGAAATATTTTTTCAATGTCATACCATCCAGTCAATTTGTATACAAAAAAGAATCGTTGATTTATATACATACGCATAAAGATGCCTTTTAAAAAACCCAAAGGTTCTATGTCTCAGAGGAAGTGCCAGCGATCTACATTATTAGGACCCTATGCACGGCCGGAAGCTAAGACGGAGGGGTAGAAAAAACAAGAAATAATTATGATTTTTAACAGTGATTTGCAAAAAAATCTTTCCTGTCGAACTTCATTCTCACGATAAGTTATGGTTTTTAGCATATGTTTCTATCTATTTTTATCTTATGTAGGTTTACAAAATAACTTTGGAAATAGTAATTCAACCAATGAAAAAAAAATGTTAAATATTGCCGAAACTCAATGTTTTTTTTAACATCAACTATTTCTGCATAATATAAGTTCGAATATGTTTTTATTTATTCGACTTGATTTTATATTCACTTTAAATGTGTTCTTGTCACTCTCATTTCTTGGTGGAAATCCATTTTATTAAAAAAACCACTCGTAAACTTTTCTTCTAATTTCACAGTATGTATTAAGTAAGATCTGAACCGGATTCGTTTATCACGAGCATTATCAACTTTTCCTGATCTTAATAAATAATTCAAATTTAGTGCAACAGTGTTTTTTTTAAAACTTTTAATGATAATAAAAAACAAAATGGTTTTGCTAATTTTGTGAAATTTCTCAACTGATTAACTTTTTAAAGAGTACACCTTCTATACTATTAGTGCAGATATTATTATACTTTATTTTTAATCAGAATACAAATGTTGTAATATTACATTTTTTATTTTGTTAATAAATAAAGTTTACTCTATTAAAATGTGTTATAAAAAAGCATAGATTCGTACTAGTTTTTTTTTTAATCAAATGGCATGGTGATGCATTTTATAATACAACATATTAAATAAATATTTTACTAATTTATTTCAACATGGTTTTGAATGACCCTATAGTGCTCACCTTTTTTATACACTACGTGCACTGTACCTTATAAAACCAGCTGCCTCTTAACGTTGAAGATTCTCAACCCCTTTGTAAGGTGATTAAAAGATGGAACACTTCTTTAAAGGGTTGAACCCTAAAGTGAAAATATCAACCCCTTTACCTGTACATCTTCTTGCACTCCACATGTTAACGCTTTGACTTAGAAATGAACATTATATATATATATGTGTGGCTACGCTTGTCTAGCGCTATATATATATATTTTAATTTCCATAAAATACATCAGCTTTGTAAAGATATCAAACTCATAATATATCTTATATAGTAAAATATGTTATATTGTTATAACGAGTATGACCAACGCGATCGACCGGTCGATCGAAAAACAAAATTTGGTCGATTCAAAAAACTATTATTTTCTCGTTACCTCCAAAAATAAATATTTAAAATAATGTTTTTAAAAAGTACGAAAATATTAAAATTGAATTATTTTCTAATCACATTTCTAATGATAATTCGCATTTAAAATAAACATTTTTAATTTTGAAAGAGTGACAAAACCATAAATAAAATTTCTTACTGGAATCGATCGCGAGAAATGTAAGTCCCAGCACAAAAAAAGTTGTGCATCCTTTTGCTGTTCGAATAAAATATCGGCTTCTTGTTAAAGTTTCATGCGAAGTTGTCTCACATATATATATTTATTCAATTTATCATCATAGATTGAGGGTATCCGTGTTTGAGATTTCTTCTAAAATTAATCTCGAATGACAGTAAAAATAGCTATCGTGAATATCTCATGTAGTTATTTTGATACAAAGACATCTATTTATTATTAAATTAGTTTTTTATATATTATTGTAATTGATATAAGCTAGCTCAATGCAATTTTAAAACATGAGTCCATTTACATTACGTGTTATAAAAGCCTGTGTGACGTTAGGCAGTTTTATTGAAAATTGTTTATTGTTTTTTACTAAAACTAAAAATCTTCAATATTACATACATCTTTTAGTGTGTAAAAAAAGTTATGTTCTTTGATTGAGAAATGAAATTAACTAATATCTCTACTTTTGGGCTAAGGCCGTTTTGTCTTTTGAGACCTTCAAATATAGTTAAATATATCCAAAATAAATGGATTATTATCACGTGTAAATATTTTCCAAATACACATGTAGTTAAATTCTGACAATAAACCGATTACAAAACTATTCCATCTACAAAGTAAGCAAGCAAAATTACATAAACAAGATAGTGTGAAATTTTCGAACATGTAATGTACTCGATTTTAACGTGACATTAACGAGTGGCATACTTGCATGTAAACTGTCCTCCGGGGTGCAGTTATCGAATAATTGATATACTTACCTTATCTAGATCTTTAATGGAACTAAAGAAGTATCACTTCAAGTGAAGTATCAATTATTTTATACAAAATGCATGGCAAATGAACAGTGACGGATTGAGAGTCCAATATACTGTCATCACAATACTATCTTTTTTACACGGTTTTGAAATAACATAATCCACTAAAAAGAACGTATAATATATTTTTACACAAATTATTTGTTCTAACATGATAAAAGATTTACTAAAAAAAAAATCAAACAACACAAGACATTAATTTAACAAACAAAAAGATTCATCAGATCCAAATAATGAAAGCGATTGATATATCAAGTAGCGATGAAGAGTATTATTTTTCTTATTTGCTGAAATGACGAAGCTAAGGCATAAATGTATATCATGTCTTGAATTCCCTTCCACCCATCCTATCCTAAAAATGGGCGTACCGAGAGCGATTAGATAACCAACAGTCCTGTCCTAGTTCACATCCTTTAAAAGGTTGATCAACTGAATAACAAGCAGCTTCTGAACCTGTCCAGATCTTTACAAAGAAATATAATAAGTATACAAAAAGTGTTTGCTTTTTTAATATAATGTCTTTCCAGCAAGAGTTTTTAGTGTACAACTTGAATGTGAATAGTATTTCAAAATATAATCTTTTTTTCGAGATTCAATTACATTGCAGTTATAAAAAGCGTAGACGCATTACTATTTCGACTCTGTTGTTATGCAGATGCTTAAAAACATTTTTTGAGATACTGCAACATTGTAAGAAGTTAAATGCTTTGCGGCCTGCTTTCAATATATGCATGAAAACATTGTTTATCTTTTTTTGCAGCGAATTCAATAAAGTTGGCATTTTATTCGATCGGATACAGGTGCCATTTTAATTTTATGTAATTTACACTTCAACAACGAGTTCAAGTTTTAAAATATTATGATAACAGCGTTATTGAATTTTTCATATGATCGTTAATTAATTACCGATATGGTAATATGTTATTTTTTGAGTGAAACGTACAGACGCTGAAGAACATTTTGGATTGATAATTATAATATAAATACATAAGAACACTAGGTACTGTTTACAGCATGGGTGTCCAACCGGTCGATCCCAAAACAAAATTTGGTAGATCCCGAAGGCTTCCGTGAATTTCGAAAAAATATATAATTTAAATATAAAATATCAAAAATACTAAAATTAAATTATTTTGTAGGCACATACCTATCTAATGATATGTATTTCGCATTTAAAATAAACATTTCTGAGTTTGAAGAAGGGAAAAAACCCTAAATAAAATTTCTTATAAGAATCATGTTAGAAGTCGGTCGCGAGAAAACATAAGATTGAAAATTCGATCTCAGGGCAAAAAAGGTTAGACACCTTTGGTTTACAGCGATTAAAATTTTAAATATATGGCAGTATAACGATCTTTCAATACTGTATATCAGTGGTCATCAAACTATAAGCCGCAACCTGTATCCGGTCCTCCAAAGACTTTCATTCCACGGATTTTATATGTAAATATTTTATAAACATTTACGAAGTAATTTATCAAAATTCTGGTACGATTCCAACAAGAATACTTCCAGTCCGGTCCACCAATGTTTAAAAAAAAATCAAAAGTATTATTTGCAATTTTTATACGTATATAATATAATATCATTCATATGTATATTTAAATCCATGTCCTCTCCCAATGTGGAGTATATGGCTTTCTAATGGAAGTATCTCAACAGAAAAGATTCTACGATAACTGCTTGTTACTCAGTTCTTCAAACTCTCTTTTTTTATAAGATAGTTGATATAGAAAGTAAAAGTTTAGGACAAGAATAGTCGTTTATTAATCTCTTTCGCTACGTCTCGTATATTAGAATTGGAAGGGTGGGAGAGAATTTTTAGACATCACAGATATCCGTGGCTGTCATTCGTACTGGAATTCGAGCCCGTGAAATCCGTCACGGAAGCCAATGACGTAGACCACTGCGCTATGGACCCGACGTGTATGATAAATAATACATGAAAAAATATTGAGTTAATAATATGTACTACTCAAAGTTACAAATACATGAAATACATTATTGCACTAGAACGCAAATCCTGCAGGCCTTTAATATGAAAGTTGTGCGCAAGACACGTGCGCGGACTGCGAAAACAATACAATAATAATATGTCTCTGAAACTTTTACGATCTTCCCGAACCGGAATAAATAAATGTAAAGCCCACGTTTCGCAGTATTAAAATAAATTACATCGATGTTTGAACAAATTTTCAATATTTATTTAACCTTGCAGATAGTGGCGGATTATCCTGAATGCGGAATGAGGCTCGCGTTTTAGGCTTATGAGTCTTAGCGGCCTAAAAATGGCTTATACTATATAAACCATATACTTTCTGTTTAGATTTTTATATATTTTTTTTATTATTTCACACGAATTTTTTTGACATTTTTACATTATCCGAAAAACAAGGCAAGGTTTGGATAAGTGTTGTGAGACGGCTGTAGACCTTAATAAAAATCAGCGCTATTTAATCTACAATACCTACTTCCTCGAATGCATATTTTAGTCTACCATTTTATATTAATTGTGACCTTCTTATTCTGCTCTCTGTATATTGACCGAAACATTACGAACATTTAATATAAATTCAGACCAACGTATTATAAATTATGACCAATGTAATAAAAGTTACGACCTAAAATTCAGACCAGGAAAATAGGAGCCAAATAATTTTGATGAAGAATCATTGGATGTTTTTTTTGTATAATAGTTTCCTAGAATGTAGTCATATTTAAAAAAATGTATTCCACTATTAGTCAATTATATACATTCTGATAATTCGTTGTTTTTATTTTTCCTTGATATCAACAGATGTTACAAATAAAATATGTGTGCATAAGCACCAATTTTTTAACTACTTACTTGTAATGTCATTTTTGATGATATGAGCTTTTTATCTATGTTTTAAAAATACATTTCTTCCGAGAAGAGGGCTGTGGAGCACTAAAATGATATATCATAGAAAAAATGACGGGGGAAGTTATGTCATCTTCCTTAGTGCGTAAAAAATGATGCACGTTTCCGATTTTTTAAAAATGCAGTACTATTCAATTCAAGAAGGTTAGGCGATGATTTTGACATGATTTTTTTACGAAACATAATTCAGTAATAAACATTTTTTTTTACCATGTCCGCTCCCAATACGGAGCATATGGACTCCTAATGGAGTTTATCTCAACAGAAATGTTTCTACGAGAATAACTTGTTACTAGAGTAGGAATAGAAGGAGAGGGCTAGTACAGGACTAGTGGTTAGCTAATCGCTCTCGATACGCCCCGTTCATAGGATAGGATGGGTGGGAGGGGGGAATTCAAGACATCACATACATCCATGCCTTTGAACAGAAATTCATAAATAGATTGAAAAATCAATTTATAAAACTGCCCGTACTGGGATTCGAACCCGTGCTCTACGTAGCGGTAGCCAACGATGTTGACCACTCGACCACACAGGCGGCATAATAAACATTGTCAATTCCTATTAAAATTCTAACACAGTAAATTATTTTAGTTTAATTGGTTAAGCTTACCATTAAAATATTTGGAATAACATTGCATGTATGTAGTTCTACATACTATGGCTTTTTTTAAATATTCTAATAGGATTAAAAAGTATATTTTTTGTTTCGCCCTCCAAAATTTTTGAAAAAACAATCCGGCTCACATCTCAAAAAGTTTACTGACCCCTGTTCTACACTGTCAAATAATATTGATAGGGGATTCGCAATATTTGTGGAACTAATTCAAGCTTTTTTTTAAACTACTGTAGTAACTTTGTGAAAATCCTTCTTCAATTTTTTTTATCCATGTCCGCTCTCAACGTGGAGCATATGGTCTCCTAATGGAGGTATCTCAACGGAACGTTTTCTACGAGGATTGTTTGTAACTCAGTCGCTCAACCACTCTTATTTAGAAAAATTAGTAGGGATAGAAGGATAAGACTAGGACAGTCACAGGACTAGTGGTTAACTAATCGCTTTCACAACACCCAGTTATTAAAGGGTCGGAAAGGGTGGGAGGGAATTTTTAGTCATCACAAACACCCATGCCTCGATAGATAGAACGAATAAATATAATATTATCTGCATGAAGAGATGTGAAAAAACTTTTCATTAACTCTTCTTTATATTGTTGTAGATTTGTACAAACTTTTAAGACAATATTATTTAAAAATGTATTCGAGATATCATTTATCAAAAAAACTCAATTAATAAGTTGTCCGTTATACCTACGCCCCCCTACTAACAGATATCGTCAAAATATTAAGTGACTTTATCTAAAAATATATCGAGACTGAATACGACAACATTAATTAAAAGACAGTGACGGGCGACGGCGATATATTAAACACATAACTAAGATTAAACAATATCTTATGATTATGTTACCTTAATAATTGACGACCCTCCATAGATCTTATGTCGTCTAAAATTGTCAATTTTAGAACGAACTTAGCATCACGAAAATGACTCTCTTTGTTTAAAAACGATTTGTATACTGTATGTGTGTATGTATGTATGCGCATGTGTGTGTACATGTACGGATATAGTATGGAGGAAGCATATGGAATGTGATTTGCAAAATAATGCATATGGAGTTCCCGTGAACTTCTTATCTCTGTAGTGATCGCGCCCTTCCGTCTGCAAACGACGGTAAGGGGATGCAATTTACAATTTTTCAAAATCTTTATCGATGAAGGAGACTGGAAGAACCTTGGTGCGTCCTGGTACTTGAAGCTCCATAAATTTGATATATAAAAAAAAATGTGTGGCACGTGTTTTTCCTTATTGATGTGCATCTTCAGACAATCTTTAGAAAACATATTGCATCCCTAAAACAACACCGCTACGATCAAAACTGTAATGCTTTCAGCAGTTTTTAATTATTTCTTTGTCTTTACTCTCAACATAACTATTTTATTATAATTAACATATTCATCTTTCAACTATGGCATTGTAGTTGAAAATATTTCAGATTGCAATACAGTAATAATTAGTATAGCTTACAAAAAGTACTACCAAGAGATATGGTAGTCGTATGTTACCGTCTTTTTCCAAAAATAAGACACTGTCTTACTTATTTTTTGGTCCGAAATACGAGCAAGGACTTATTTTCGGGGGAGGGCTTACTTTTTAAGTACAATGTCTGTTTGTATATAGGAATTTTACGTTTATTTTAAGTTTATTCGAATACAGTCAATCTTCTTCTGAAACATCGTCATAACTTCATAAAGTTATCAAAAATGAATTTTCAAAAATTGCTCGCAGAATATATCAGTTATCGATATTTTCGCTTGTGAAAAACCCCTCCATTTTTCATAAATAAATACAAATAATATTTGTCTCATCACATACCGCCTTGCGCTTAATACACATATGAGCGAACTAAACTGTCGTGCTTCCTGTATTCACATAGCAAGTTATAGTATTGTGTATCTAAAAAAATATGAGATTTGAGTTGTTCCAAACATAATTAGCATTCATATACATATATATAATTATTTTGTCTTTTTCTATTTTTAAATTTGTAGTATTAAGTATCATACCAGAACAGGTGACTTGGCTCAAAAAAAGTAAAAGTAAATGAATCCTTAAATGAATAACCAATCATCTAATGGTGATGCCACTGGAAAGTGATTCGAAACTTTTTTTAAATATACTGCTATTTTCGAGAGCTTTTTAACACTAGCTAAAAAGTTTTGATTAATAAATCTTCCAGTTGTTGATACAATTTCAAGTACACTCAAAGTTTTTTGTAGAACAATCGTGTAAAAAAAGAGTATTGTTTTAACTATCCACGATTTGTATTTATAAAGTTTTTATTTAAGGAAGGTATAATTGGTTCCCTTAAAGCAGTAATGCGCAAGGGGTATTTTAAACATATCTCGATGGCACTTTAAGCTTTTTAAGAATTAAAAAAAAAATGTACATAATCTGTTCTAAATTTAGTCGGAGCTTCTAGCTGGCTGCGACAGGTCATCCGCATCCTTACCTATGTACATACTAACTGTTATAAATATTTTTATTTTTGGTAGTCCAGTATATTTGTATTTTATTTTACTAATACATACTGTTGAACTTTTTTATACAATACACTTTGATTGAAAATGGTGCGCACCACTGCCTTAAAGCTTAAAAACCATTGAAGGTTTCGTTCTAAGTCGTATAATTTACTGATAGTTTGACTGCAAGCATTGCAAATTTAAGATCAACACACACACACACACTCACATAATTCTTTTTAAATGTGGAAGCTTTTTTGTATTTTTTTTCAATACAAAGAGTGATTGATAACGAATATGAGTAACGTAGAAATTAGTTGATCCATTGTTTTAAAACATTAACACAATTTTCCCTTAGCGAAATTTGACTATTTTAGACGCTGACCCGTATATTTAATTATTATTCTATTTTAATACTGTTGTCTACATTCTGTTTTGATAATTTATTTCCTTGTAACATATAAACATTATTCGAAAAATCGCCGAATAATGCGGGTCCTTGGTTCGATTCTTTTTTGGGGCACAAATTTAACGTTTCACCTGGCTCGCAGGTCAACGCAGGTGCGCGGGAAGCGCTGTGATTGGTCGAAAATGTGCAGCGGTCTTGTGGCCGATGCCCCCCTTACACCCCCAAGATTTTAGTTTCTTCTTCTCATTTTTTCTTCACACTTCAATATCCCTGCATAATTAATTCTGTGCGTTATTTTACGTTAATTATTGTTTATTTAAATATGATTCGGATATTATTGTGGGATGTATAATTTTATTATGGCTAATTAAAGCACCATACATAATTTTATTAACTCAATATTGAACTGCACAATTTGTGAAGGTAATTTAGAGTTGTAAGGACAATTGAATAAAGAAGAATGTATATATGCTTTACAACATGACATTATTTTTCTATTTGAAAAGGTACTAAATACCAATAATACCAAATTAAGTAATGTAGGAAATTTTATTTTAAATAGGAAAATGCCACATTTTTATTTACGCGAATCGATTAAAATAATATGATACTTAAAATACATATCATCATAACATAACATATCAAATGCAACTTCTCAGAACAAACGACAAATCTTCGTTAAAATATTTCGTATTTCTAATATATTATCAGTTTTCTTGATTTCAAATATTTTCGTGTCCACAATTAAATTTCTTAGAGAATTGCATTTTTTGTGTGATTTAGTAATTTTTCAGTGAGAAAAAAGTAGCATGCTATAAAGCATATTTACCAGGGATTGGTTTAATTATGACCGACGCGTAGAACACGGCTTAAGATGAAAAAATAATGGTTTTAGACACTTAGATAAAACTCAGGAGCTTGGAAGATTATGATTTTTTGTATTTTAGTATTGTAAAATCTTTAAAAATTTAGTATTGAAGAATTAACTGTAAAAAAATCAATCAATGCAAAGGTGTAATATGTGTTCAAGCAGCTTTAAGACAATTCAAAAGCTACAGCTCGGGTATGGCAATCGGTAAAAACCTTATTAAAATTATTATTGCTAACCATATAAAAATAAAATATATAGCCGTGTTACGCCTGAAAAAATATAGAACATTGAAGATCAGTAAAAGCAAAACACATGAAAAGTTTTTTAATTGTTTTGGTACGACGCACGATGGTGACGGTATATTCGTTGTGGTGCTTCAAATATTCAATGACCCCGCCTAAGGTTACGTTGCTGATGATGACGATGCTTCCTCAACCGTTGCTTTAATGTCGTGTCTTGCTGTGAAATGGAAAACGGTATTGCGTATGTAACGCAATATCTCCCATTCAGTTCCCATTGTGGTCAGGAGCGAAAGAGCGCCCAGATCGTTCACCTTCTACGACCTGGTCGCACACCGTGGACTCAATTGTTCCTGCTGAGCTATGACTAGGTATCTAAATTCTAGAATGCTTTCTAAATAGAGTACTATTCATATTTTTTAAAGCACGGTATTACAATAGATATTACATTTAAGTGTGGCATATTTTGGATATTTTATTTTTGTATTCGGAAGTGTTTTTCTTAATGTGAAAAGGGTATATAAGCAAGTGTTACTTCATATTTTATCATATCCGCTTCATAAGTGATGTTCAAATATTATTTTTTTATATAATTTCTATTTCAACGCTACTTATAAGTTATTTATGTATTTGTTTATTTAATTAACATTGCACAAATTATTTTTTCTGGTCTTTAATACGCTCCTGTCTTGTGTCAAAATTGATCATTTATTTTGACCAACTGCGGAGCGATATACTACCTATATTGTACCACACTTATTTCTGACCAAATCTTGTTTGCATTATAACAAAAATTATACACTAAGATATAAAGCAATTTTAACCAAGGGGTTGAATCATATGAACAAATATCTGTAAAACCGCTGATTCTCAATCTTTTTCCGTTGAGAACTGATGACTTAGACCAGTGGTTCTTCTCCCCCCTTGGGGGGGCGTTTTTAATTTTTCAGAATTTGGGGGGCGCTGTAGGATTGCGAGAGGGCGATTGTGGATTTCAAATTCGTCGGTGAGCTAAAAAAAAAACGAGTTTCGGAGATATTTTGGGGAAAAAGTATAGGGAATTGAGAATTTCAAATTCCTCGGTGAGAACACTGACTTAGACGATGTTGACACTCAAATTTAGCTTATTGTCTGAGTAGGCAACTTAGACTCGCCCAGAACTGAGCTGTGTATAAGTCGTCCTTGTATTTTCTTAAGAAATTGGTCGGCAAAGTGCGGCCCTTTGGCCCCTTAAGTGCGGACATTAATAGACAGATTTGGCTTCCAAAGGCTCCCAATATTTTTTTAAATTGTTTGTAATGTTCATATTTGGCTCTTTGGCGAATAAGTTTGCCGACCATTGCCTTAAGACAATATGGCGTCTCATTAAAGCGTATTCCTGTGTTTTGTACAAAAGATTTCCATGAAATCCAATCAAAGCTCAGGAGTCACGGGTTTTCATGTTTTAAAATCGATACATATGTAGGTTACTAACTAACTAATTAACTATTTTTCCAGTGAGTGATCAACTTTTTTGAATATTTCAAAATTTATTTCGGATATCCTCAAAATCCAATCTCCAAATATACAAATCAATAAAAATTGATTTTCAATTGATTGTTAAATCTATGTATATTCAAAAAGTTAATGTCGTTTATGTTTAAATTTTCTCCAACCAAATGAAACTACAATTATTTATAACAAACTAACTATTTCTTCGTATACCCAGAACCAAAAACCCACAAATAAATATAAGCAGGTGGTATAAAATATTACGTTAGTATACCACAGTTTTGGATCCATCGACAACGAGTATTAACCTATTAAATAATATCAATTGTATAATTACGTTGAGCATATGTTTTGGACGTGAGTTCATTATATACGCTTTTCCAATGTGTACACATTTTGTTTTTTTGTATCTTCGTCAAAATATAAATAACCCTTTGGTAGACTCTTCAATGGGCATAATGTTATAATAGGGCATGAAATGAATTCGTTGTTTTACCCCTACACTAAATAATAATAGTTTTTTTTAATCGAATCCTATTTTACTTAAACATATGGACCAATGTTTGCTTTCGGTTCAAGAATTACGGATATATTTTACTTGGTTTACATTAATGAGTTACTAATGCTTATTATAATCAATATCTACTATCGTTTTATTCGTCTCGTCACAATTAAGTGAATGTACATATATTTTTCCCTACTATTATTGACCCACTGAAACTATTATATGTGGAATCTGTGAAGTTTCCTAGATACGGACTGTCTTTCCTAGATAGATCCATTTTCTGCATGTTTCCCAGCATAGTATTTTCTAAATAAATATAATATCACCCGAGGCTTTGAATAATAAATGATCAGCAAAAAAAGTGAACAAGTCTTTTCACGAATTCTTGAATAAATCCATTTTATAATGGCATTATTATATATGTATGCAACAAACGCTAGTTCAATCTTCTTCAACTTGTAGCGTATTTTTTTTGCCTAAGAAATAATTCATTCAACAATTGTTCAAGCCGACTGACACGAATTAAATATAAAAATAGTCTTGATTTATCTGTGTTTACGGCTCAGAACAACATCGCACTAATGGAAGATTCACGATTGTTAGTGAAAATAGAATGTTGACAGGCAGCACGGGCACCTGAGGTGCTATTCCCACGTGCAAACACGTCTAATTTTGAACAGTCTGAATGCTCAATAAAGTGTATGCACGCAGGACTAGCACTGCAGGTATATACTACTACTTTTAATATAACTGTATAATTATTCCTTCATTTTAGTTATTATATATTTTTTTGTATTATAAAACCTATCGATATATTGAATAATAATCCGGTTTTGTAAGATGCTATGATTTTTTATCTATGTCCACTCCCAATGTAGAGCATATGGCCTTCGAATGGAGGTATCTCAACAGAACAGCTTTTCTACGAGGACTGCTCAGTCGTTTAACCTCTATTTTTCAAAGAGAGTAGTAGGAATAGAAAGATAAGGCTAAGACAGGGCTAGTGGTTAACTAATCGGTCTCGTTACTCCCAGTTATTAAATAATCCGAAAGGGTGGAAGGGAATTTTTAGGCATCACAAACACCCATGACTTCGAACAGAAATTGATAAATCAATCCTAAAAATACTGTTCGTAGTGGTACTCGAAGCCGAGAGATCCGGCACGGTAGCCCAAAATAGCGCATAATGGACCTGAGCTATGATTATTACGAAGCTTAAAATATTGCTGATTATTATTATTTAGCCGACATCTTCCTAACATCGCGTCAATTAGAATACAAAAGTAATTATCCTAAATCGCTCCCATTCAACCTACATCAATATCGACCGCAAATAGGAGGACCTTTCCGGTGATTCTTGGGTCTATATGACATCGGTAGTGTAACAAGACGTTATAAGTGTAAGACATATAACACGAAGTGTGTCCATGCAGCGTATATCCGGCCTCACAGGATATCTCGAGGGGAGAGATGCGCCAACCGAGAGACACGTGAGTACATACTTAATGTCCTGCATTAAGTACAAGGTCCGACGGTTTTGATTGAGGCATGGATATTGAAAGTTGTACGAATCACCGAGTAATCGTTTTTTAGTCAGCTTAAATAGATTGAAGTCGTAATAGTAATTAAATATTGCTTCGAGATTATTCAAGTGTTTACACTACCCACGTGACGATTGTTTAAGAATAGACTGAAGTCATTTTTAAAACGGTTTCGAAATAACATTGTCTAATTAAAAAATGAATACATATTATGAATACTTTTACATGAATTGTTTTTTCTAGCACGATTACAAAAAAAACAAAGCGAGACATCCTAAATAAAATCACAACCAGCAAACAATAATACTCAAGATTAACAGATGTCAGACATTTCTAGCGATGAAAGCGATTTATGTCCAGTACCTCATAAAAGTCCCCGTATATATTCTTTTTTTCTTTATTAAAATAATATATTTTAATTGTTTTATCCATGTCCGCTTCCAATGTGGAGCATATGGTCTCCTAATAGAGGTATCTCAAGAGATTTTTTTATACGAGAACTGTTTGTTAGTCAGTCACTTAAGCTCTCTTTTCCAAAGAATGTAGTAGGGGTAGAAAGATAAAGTTAGGACAGAACTAGTGGTTGAATAATCGCTCTCGCTACGCCCAGTATGAAGTATAGAAGGATGGGAAGGGTGGAAGGAAAATTAAGACATCACAAACACCCATACCTTCGAACAGAAATCGATCGAAAAAATGCTGTTCGTGTATTGGGACTTGAACAACCCGTGAGATCCGGCACGGAAGCCAGCAACGCTAACCGCTCGTCCATAGGACCCTATTTTGAATTTACTTACATAGATTAAGAAACACCTTTTGAAATCAACTATAAAAAGAGACCATATAAAGTGTCGTGAGTTCGCAAAAGATAACATGAATAATTAATAAATCCATGCTACACATGAATCCAGCATTTGAGTCTGGCATATTTATCTTTAGTTTGTATATATTTATAAATTTAATTATTTCCATGTATACGAAGAAATCCAGGTTATGAATGAAGGAGGTAATTTAATGACTTCTTGTATTGTATACTGACTATAACGTTTTTGATGATAATTGCGCATTATATTTGCTCCAAGGGCGCAGGACAATGATTATTTATGACACGCTTTGTAATTCCATACACGTAAGTCTGAAGATTGCCATTATGATAGATACCCAGTAATATTTACAACTTAAAAGATACGATTCATAAAAAAATATGTAAAATAATGAATGATTCAAAAGTAAAATCGTGGAACTTCAAAAATGGTAATTTGGAGGCCCTGTTTTTTTAATAACACAAGAGCGTCAGAAAAAATCATAAAACATATTATAAATCGAAGCATATGAGTTATATAATATTAGATATTTTTTGAGGCCCCAAGCGCGCTCTTCATTCACCAATCACCACTGTATGGAACTAAATGACTAAATAACGAAAATCAAGAAATCAATGCCTATTCAGTATTCAATCAATCGTGCTTAAATTTTTAGCATTTTCAAGAGAACAAAATTTGTGTATTAGCAATAAATTCAAATGGTCTCACATAATTCTGAACGTCAACCAAAATAAGATTCGTCGTTTTGTAATTAAAAATAAATTTGTAGGTCTACCAATGAAACGAACTCTTGACGTTTTTGGATTTGACTTGATTTAGTAGAAGCAAGGTATCTCTCTTTTAAACTGTGATACTTTTAGAATTTACAGAGGTGAACGTTTTATGGGACGCGTGCCGTGTAAAAATAAAAGCAAGCCAAACAAACTTATTGATAAAATTTATATAATTATGATTAACCAGTATCTTGTATATTTTTATAAAGTGTATATATGTTAATAAATCTACAATTGCGAAATTAAATTGAAAGTATTTTGACACGAAATATTGTAATTAATATTCGACACTTTATATTTGTCAGAAATGAATTCTGTCGTTCAGCTGGGATATTAAGTATTTCAATATGTGAGTAGAAATTAAACTGTATATAATAATAAACAAACCAGAATCTGTCTTAGAAATAGATAGATCAATATTTGTGGATGCAATGGATCTTAGATAGCCCAGACGATAAAATAATATACGGCTTAACCCTCCAGAGACGAGAGCTTTTTTTCGATAAAAAAATATTTTTTATGTCAAATTAAAGTCACGGATAACTTTTATTCCTAACAAAGATTTAAAAAAAAAACGCAAAGTCGTTGTATAGAAACCCCGCATGACTGATGTAGCGATATTTATATGAAACCGTTTGAATACCGCGAAAATAAATCTTTAATATTTCCCAGATACCGCGTGTTTTTTGAGGGAAATAATTTTGAGCTATATACACTCGAATTCGGTATTTTAAAAACTTATATTGACTCAGTTTAGGTGACCATACATATACTCATCAAAAATTGCTTGTATTCCATAGAAATACAAAGTACTTAATTTTTTAAATTTCTGAGAAAATTTCTTCAGTAGTGGCTGTACAATAAAAAAAAATAAAGCGACCAACCCTTTTCTGTGGCATATATTTTCATAATACAGTTATTAAACTCCATAAATAGCGCGACCCCTGCTTGAGCAAAAGTGTTACCGCTTAGGAGCTTTTGTGTCCATAAATTTATTAGTAGGTAGTCGCTTTCAGTTAACCGCAAGAAGCTTTTAGCTGTTGGCTGTAACGCCTACAAGAATAGTTTAACTCTTTGAAAAATTGCTAAGTATCTGTCACAAAAAACCTACATATAATTATTACATATATATACATTAGTTTTTTCCTACTCGACTTATTATAAAGTTCTTTTCACTCTGGTAGTTTGAAATGTTTCTGGATATTCAGTTTTTTAATGGGTGATGGTTTTAGCCTAATATCATTAAATCTGAAAAGGAAAAAAATGCGGTTCGGGGGTTTTCATTGTTTATATTTTGATAATACACGTTTAAGAACATGTATTTATTTCGATTTAGCAAATAGGCATCCAAATATCATCTTCCGCATTATTCAATACCATAGAAAGAAAAGGAATGATAATGGATACCGCCATAACAGTGGGAATTAATTATTGCGCATACCATGCAACCGCCCAATTTAAATGAAATATTCATTTTACATAATTATTTCGTTAAACTCGAATGATAATAAATGATAAATTAAGATGGCTTTTTGAAAGCTGTAAACGAACATAAAATGTGATTCAATTTAATGCAAAGTATCTTCAGTTTAAATAGTTTTTTATACTCTGGAATAGACCAGTAAGCTTAGCCGTACTAGCTTCATTGATCACTTTATGATATTCACGGTCAATATATACTTAGTGAAAAGGGATTATATTCAAAAAATAAAATAATCATATGTCATAATTCCATTTTAATTCAATAAGATCAGGATAATCTTCGTTCATGACAAGCACTATCAACTGATTTCAGTAACTATAAATCATGTAAGATTCATTATCATTTATATAAGAATAAAATTTACATATCAAACGTTCAAAATACTTAAAGAATCAAATACAATACCGCAAACTGAATAGTTTATCCATATGTGCAATCTTTTATGGAATATCTCTCTCATCTACACCAAAAATAGCCATCAAGTTCTTAATGTTCTCACAGCCTGTAGAAATGGACGGTGTCCTTTTTCCTTTATTTTCCGAACTGTTTTGTTGCGGAATTTGATGAATGAATCCGACTGCATTTAGGCGGGGAGGAGAAACATGCTTTGGGCGGCGGACGGTCAAGGGCGGTATGTGAAGATGTGTTTATTGGCGGATACACTTTATCACATATTCAAATCATTCGCTTAAAGATGTGTATTTATTTAAAAAAAAAATACTGAGATAGTTATCCAGTTATACTATTAACGGATGATTTGACACGTGTTTCGCCTCTTTAAGAAGCAACACCAGAAAGAAAAACAACACTAGGTTTACGAACAAACGAAATATTTATTCCAATATTAACAAAAACACAATATTTATTTGTACTTAAATTAACTTTTATTTAACAATATCAGGATCGGTTTCGCTCATGGCCAGCGATTTCAACTGATAAGAACTAAAATTAACAGTGTTATTTACACAAAACAAATTTAAATAAATATGTGTAAAAAACAATTTGGTAACAATTTGGTCCTTGGTAAACAAAAGTGGAAATAAGCACAAGGAATATTATGCTTTTCTTAATATAAGCCTTTCCACCAAGTATTGACAGAAACACCCTAAAAGTGATTTATTGTAATTCTTATTTACATGTACATATGTATATACAAAATAAAAGTCTGCATTTTTCATGTCCATTGGTCGCAGAGGGGGGGGGGTAAGATACAAATATTGATATTACTTATTACAGATTAATTCAACTCGTACTTCTTTCACATTTGAAACACGTGTCACAATTTGTAACACAATAAGTGGGCTTACAAAGTCATCAAATGCAGTTTTATATTAAGTGAAATTTGTGTAAATGTACATAATTTGAAAGATTCAAATTTAAATGAAACTTGTTTCATAAAACCGATAACTGTGTTAATTTTTAAGAAATTAGATATTTTTAAAACTTTATAAGCGTAATCTTATCATCGTATTATCACCTAAATTTTTAAATCTGTGAGTTAATAAAACAGTATATTAAAAAGTGAAAGTCAATGATATCAGTGACTTTGTTGACACTTCTTTAATAGCCTTTGGATAATGTCAACACTTAGTTACACATGATGCTATTATTTTTTGACTTCTGTCAGATATGCACCATATGGTCAAAATGTAATAAATATAAGTTGTTTAGGTGTTGTATTTTTATACGTCTCCACGGCTCAATGCACAAGGCGCTTGACCTCCATTTCAGAGCTATTGGGTTCGATATAGTCTCAAAACAGTTTTACATAGTATTACTTACTGCCCGTGTCGCAATATTCATTATTTACTAAAAAAAAACACAATATTCTTTTGTACTACTTTCACTTTTATTTAAAAGGATCAAGAGAGGTCTCACTCATTACAAGCATTATTAAGTTCCTTGAAGTTCCTCCTATTTAAAAACGGTGTAAAAAATATAAATACCTGCTGTTGAAATTCTATTTAAATACCAATTGCTTATTTCCGTTTGTGTTGCATAAATAACACTGTAAAATTGTATTTACTTATCAGTAGATAATACTCGTCATGAGCGAAACCGGTCCTGATCTTTTTAAATAAAAGTGGAAGTAGTATAAAGGAATATTGTGTTTTTTCTTAATATAATACCTTTCCACCAAGTATTGACAGTGAACATCCTAAAAGTGATTCATTATTAATTAGTTTTATCCACAATATTTCCGATACAACATCAAAAATATATATTGTTTTACACCGTTTTTAAATAAGAAGAACTTATTATATATTATTATAATAAGGTATAAAGTATCAAAATGAAGTCAATAAAGTATATAACGAGTAGTTTTTCTATGGAGGCAGTAAAGCATTTCAACATTCTTTAAAAATGCCAGAAATGTATTTAACATGCTAGAACTGGGGCTCAATTATGGAAATTGTTATTTGTCTTAATACGATTATGTAACAATAGTTTGTTTGTAAAAACTGGTTGTAATTTAAATAGAGTTAGTCATCTGATTCACTCTACCATGAATATTAAAGTTGTTTCCATGGTGTTTTTTTTTCTCGCCATCAAACATGCCTGACAAAAAATGTATATTGTAAGTATATTGATAATATTCAATGAAATTTGAGCATTTATTTTACAAACGATAATTTTGTTATCTCCGTAGTGCAGTGGTCAACGGTGTTGGCTTCCGTGACGGATCTTACGGTTTCAAGTACCAGTACGAACAGTATTTTTTCAATCGGCTTATAAATATCTGTAATTTCTTAATATTTCTTTTCACCTTTCCAATTCTAAATGAACGGGGCGTATTTACAGCGATAAATAACCCACTAGTACTGTCCTAGACCTATCTGTTATATCATTACTCTATTCCAAAAAGAGAGGTTGAGCAACTAAGTAACAAACAGTACTCGAAAAAAAACTAGTCACAATGCTCCACATTGGGAGTGGACATGAGTTAAGAAAAATCATAATAACGAGATTGATTCGAGTTGTGAATAAATAAAGTTTAACCATAAAGATTTTTTGTGCTTAAGCCAGGAAGCAAAAAGTATATAGTGGATGTCACCATTGCATTTCAACGGATATACACTTGTTTATAATAATTTCAATACCAATTTGAGAAATATGTTTTATATTTTATGTCTTGGTTTTCGTTCACTTTATCGTTCGATATATCATTAATATATCATACTAACTGCCAAGTTAAATCAATAAAAAAATTGACACACCGGGAATAACGTTGAAAGATAAAATCCCACGGCATAATTTTTATACATACTCACATAAATCGAAATAATATTTTATTAGATTTATGTTTACTGTATCGAAAATCATAAATATTTTACGATGTTAGTAAAAATTTTCCACATGGATGTTACGGCAATATTAATTTCTGGATCTTACGCTTTGAGAATTATATGGCTAATTGAGGCTTTAATACACTAATAAATAATTCCCGGGATAGCAATACTTAATGTTTCTGTGCAATTTGAATGATACCCTTACACCTTTTAAAACGGTTTTACGATATTATTGAATACTTGCAATGATTATGAAACTATTCTGAAAATAAATCAAAAATAGGTGTTACATTCCATATAAAACTATTCAGTATAATAAATTAAAGTATCTTTAATAAAATAATAGTAAACGTTTCAATAAAGTGTGCCAATAAATATTTCAAAGTAATTAAATTTAATTGCAATAAAACGTATAGTATAAGTTATTACCTACAATTTATTTTAAATTTCTAAAAAAATACTTTATTTTTTTTGTTTTAATTTTGAAGATTTGAGTAATTATTAAATATTATACAATACAAAATAAAGTATTTATATAAATAGAATTTTCAATGTTTCGGAGCAAAGTTACCTCGTAAAGTTACTTGGGCCCAAAATATATGAAATGATTTTCTTACGAAATATATTTTCATATTTGTCAAATTTTTTTTTTCTTTGTCATGAAATTTACAGTTGTATTTAAGGATATATTTTTTTTAAAATATAGAGAGTAGAGGGATTATTGGTGCATTATCAATTTGTCGGGCAGTAGATCTCTTAAAGCCCTCCTAGTTATAAAAATAAATATACTTATAGGGTCGAAATGGTTCTGCCACGCGCTCGCGGGCACGAAAATTATTCTCGCTTCTTTGAATAATAATGAATCATCATCATACAACGCCAAGACTGCGAGCAATATTTGCAGAAATTATTTATATTTTGCTAATATAAGAAAAAAAAAGTTTTTTATACAAATTAATAAAATGCCTGTAAAAAGTTAATTTAGATAATTATTGATTAATATTTTAATTTTTATAGAAAGTGATAAAATTCGGACGAAATTGAATCCTAAAGACCTTGATCGTGATTTTCAATTACCATTCATTGAAAAATGTTAAATTGAAGAAAATAATGATCAAATCGGCGCCAGGCTAAAATCTTCAGTGTTCTCGGATATCCTAATCAGATATTTTGACGGAAAAGAAGACTAACAAGCTATAAAAAATATACACTATACTCATGGATGTTTTACGTTGGTGACAAACTTCATCGTCTTTTGCGGTCTGCATATGACATTGACATCTTCGCGGAAAATCATTGTGACTTCCAGAACAGGCTATAGCTTACTGAAGTAAACTAAAGAGCATAATTAAACATACATGTGTATGATAAACTTTTCCTTGAGTTGATTGAAATCTTTATAGGCGAATTAATTTAACAGTTTACTCATTCATAACTCTTCAGCTGGTATGTTTAACGAGATGATTAGAAGAACAAAGCAAAGTGTTCTTATATTGTTAACGAATAAGAGTTGACCAGTTTGACATGGAATAGAGCGACGATTTAGGATCAAAATTGAGTCAACTCTCATGCTCTGAAGCATTTTTCGTAAATTTCACTAAGAACATTACTAGCAAAGGTGGGAGCTCGTAATAATACAAGAGTAACAAAAAAGTGCTGCGTTGCAGTAATTGAATAGATGAGACAGTTATGTTTGGAGAAAGTGTTTGCAAACAGCTTTTACGGACTATGAATAATGAAATGTTCAGAGGGGGTACAGGCTTCAGCCATCAGAGGATCGAAGACGATTGCTACTGAAGATTAAACCGTGACATGTTCCTCACTTTGATTGTAAAAAATAATAATAAATCATTTTGTTGATTACAAACAAATAACCAAATTATTTTTATACATACCGTGTTTTGGTAAGAATTTTTCTTTGGGCTATTCATCAAAATGTTTCACAAGCCCAGTAAGTATAAAAATATTTAAAAAATGTATGGTCGTTATCCTTAGGTTGAAGTTGTATGGACATGGTAACAAAATACATCGCTGGGATTTGAACCGTGACGTCAGAGTTCGCAGACCGTGCTCTTGGTAATGAAATCAGAGATCCGGCGAGCTAGAAAATGTTGCCAGATCAAACTCGCTAGCCGAAAGAATAATTTCTAGATGTTC
Organism: Himalopsyche anomala; assembly: GCA_031772345.1. NCBI lineage: Eukaryota > Metazoa > Arthropoda > Insecta > Trichoptera > Rhyacophilidae > Himalopsyche > Himalopsyche anomala. The sequence goes on along the minus strand of CM062825.1, from coordinate 22,713,788 downwards.
TTAAAAATTCTTCGAACAAATGGATGTAAAGTAAATTTATATCACATGTATTTTCAATGAATTCTTATGTTATTTTGTATTGTCAGTTGGTAACAACAAAGACAAAGTTTTTAATTAAAATTTGCGAAGAAATTTAAACCATTTAAATTTTATACTTTTACATATACACTCGTTGTTAGTCTTTCGTTGAGCCTTAAATAAGATACCCTGGCACTTATTCTTTCATTGCGATTACACGTTGCCACATCAAAACTGCAACTAGATAACTAGAATTGTAAATGTTTGAGATAGCTTTTTAATATGAGCATACATTTCTTTCTACAATAGTCAACTCAATATTATTAAATTGTATTCAATTATACATACATACTCAATGCCATTTTTCATATTTATTCAAAAAATATTACAGTTATGTAAATTTTCACACAAAGTAATCAGGAAATCCATCAATGTTAATTATAATGAAAATCCTTGTTAATTATAATGAAAATGTAACTTTAATATTTTTAGAAGACGAATAGATTTTTTAAAATCCTTACTATATAAAAATAGAAAAAAAATATATTATAACAACAATTTTGATAAAAATATTTTACCTAAGTTTCAGCTGTGTGTAGGAGAAATAATATACAGTGGCGAATTATCCTATAAGCAGAAAAACAGGGTCTCCAAATTTTATTGCGCCTGGGGCCTCCTATGTGATTAATCCGCCACTGATAACATAATATGATATGCATAAATTATGATAATCTTACGAAGATTTCAAAACACTAATTATATTAAGCCAGGTCCGTGGTCGAGTAGTCAACGTCGCTTGATTCGGTCACAGAACTCAAGGGTTCAAATCCCAGTTGGGGCTTGGATTCCTTGTCAAAGGCATGGATGACTGGAAGGAATGAAATTCTCTTCCACGAGAGAGCGATCAGCATCCCTAATCCATTTAAAAAAGATAGGTTGAGCAAGTAAGTAACAGGCAGTTTTTGTAGAAACAATTATGTTGAAATAAACTTCATTAGGAGTCGATATGGTAAGTAAATTAGATTTAGAACCCAGAACAGAAATAAAATATCACTTTTTATTTTGAATTTAATTTATTTGGATTGTTACTGACTTCAAGGTGGTGCATCTGACGGAAAGAGTTGTTTTCCACTACAATTAATAATGATATTATTTAATAGAAGTGCGCACGTGCGTGTTGAGTGTGACGTCATTTCCACTAGTTGATGTTCACTCCTATTACGCGCTTGTGTAATGGCTCAAACATAGACGTAATTCATATTATAAAGAAGCTTAATGCTTCAACGGGTGTAATTGCTTTGAGAAAATTTGCATACTATAAAAGATAACATTAAACTTTACGCGTTTTTTTTAAAATTAAGTAATCTTTAGTGTGTAGCTTATTGCTTGTATGATTGACTGTCAAAGCAATCTGCTGAAAAATTTAGCGCTGCTGTGTTTAGAAATTAATAGAACTTTCCCAAAACCCAGGTTGTTGATAACAAAAAATATGTATAATTACAAAATGTCATTAGCAGTTATATATAAAGATTGTAATATTTTAAATGTAATGCAAAAAGATCAATAAATTAAAATCGATTGTTTGATGTTTCATATAAAATACTGTAATTAAAAAATATATCATAATCATAAACGGATAATTTTCTGAAATAGATGACGATTTAAAAAAATAATATTTAACTATTTAAAACAGTCATAAATTATGGATCCTGACAAAATTGATACAACCCTTTACAGTTTTAAAATATGTTAATTCATTGCGAACAATTGTGCTAAAGTATGTGATGGTTTATATACATAATACGCAATACCGAGATACGTTTTTTTTCTATTTTTAAAACCGGTAATTTCGGTATTAAAAACATCATAAATACATAGATTCCAGTTTTTATAGTACCGGGAATTGCTATGCGTATTTATAAAGCAAGATTCTTTTTAGGAAATAAAACAGACGTTGAATAATTACTTTTATCAATGGGTGACAAAAAAATACAAAAGTCCACCAATATCACAAATAAGATATATTATATTTTAGCACGACGGTGAAAAGTGTACAGATAATATTATTTAATCAGTAAGATGGAGTTTGAGTTGTAAAAAACGGGCTCATGCGTCAAGAATTAATACATTTAAGTATTGTAAATATTTATAAAAAAATGTATATAACATTAAACATATGTTTTAAGTGGGCGTCGGAGTCGGAGGATATTTTTTCACTGCTTCACAGCCCTAGAAGTTCTTCATTATTAGACAAATTCTAAAACTCGTAGAACATAATAGTGTTAGTGAAAATATACAATTTAAATATATTTAAAAAAAAAGCCGTGTCTTCCTCCCACATATATCATCTGCGAATTATGAAACGAGGATTACGAAATAGGGTTACCAACAATCGGATAAGTAGTATAACATTGGCTACATTCCCGGTTCCGACATATTCAAGATTTATAAATTACACAATCACAATTTATTTAATCGGTATATTTGGATCGAACATATTCCGATCTATGATCATCTCGCTTAAATAATACAAATGTTCGCCTCTACAGAAATCAAAAAAGTAGTGACGTAATCAATTGGGAGGCCTTGTTTTTTTAATAACTATAACCGAATAAAAAATATTGTATGGGATTTTATAAAAGTGTATGCAAATTGGAGGCCCCAAGTGCACGACTCGTGCGTGCATGGAGTAATCCGCCGCTGTACAAAAGACCAGTTATGGCGTATGGGTCTGAGACCTGGACGCATAGTTCTAATGACAAGAGTTTGGGCGATGGATTCTGCGAGATTTTCGATGCTGTCTGCGACGATGGCATCTGGCGATGTCGGCACAACCATGAGTTTGTATGGATGAATGTAAGCCAACAAAATGTCTCAGATTTACTACCAATGAGGGAAGACCGCGACTACTTTGTAAGGAAGGAGTTTCGCAGGGCATACAAGTACTGGAAATCACCGATTGGTGTGGACTGTAGGAAATTAGGAAATTAATTGAAGCGGGTTAGCTTCACTCCGAAGTGTAGCGCCGAGAAGAATCTTCTGATATTAAGAAATGTACGTGTGAATTAATGTGATACTTATGCTTATTAATGATAGGCGAGAACACATTTCAAAACCAATATGAAAATTTATAAACGTATAAAACAATATTAATTTTGATAATTCGTTTTTGTTTAATGCTCACGTTGTCATATCATAATTGGCTCTGTATGACGACAAAAAGGAAGGAAGGGAACGAATACAAAATAATATTATGATTTGTAACGGCAAGGACTCTAGGGTTGTAGAAAATGCGACGTGACACAAACTTATAAATTCTCTCCGAAGATATTATTTCGTTACGTTATGGAATAAATACAAAACAGTGTTTTATTAATTGTAAAGATATGTTCATTTTTAAAATTACGGAAAAAGACAAAAATTGTAATAGACAACAATTTGAAAAAAATATTAACTTCAGAATTTATGCATGTTAATTATTATCGTATAAGATCTACCTAGGCTTAAAAAATAAAAAAATAAATCAATGAATATGAATCGAGTACGTGCCTTGATTAAAACATATCTCTCGTCGTTTAGCATTGAGTCTATAATCTGTCTTAAATAATACATTTTGTAGATGAACTTCTCGGAAGAAAGTGAATCGTATGGATACCATCAGCGGCCTGCCACCAGATCTGATTTTAAAATTAGCTCGTTGAGCGGAAACACTTGAATATTTTTCACATAAACAAACAAAAAGAATATATTTTTCTATCAAATTCTATTTTCATAATATCGCAGACATGCTGGAACGATGACGTGTTATTAGGAAATCATTTGCAAGACGATATGTGCTCCACAAAAGATGCATCATTACCAATACTGTTTTAAACGGAGTTACTATGGTTGGCCCCGTGGTATTAAACAATATATTTCAATATAGTGTGCTTTTTTAAAAATCCAAGTTCGCTCCCAATGTGTAGTATATGACCTCAACAGAAGATTTTATACGAAAGTTGCTTATTACTCGGTTGCTCAACCTCATCAAAGAGAGATTGAGCAATAAAAGGAATGGTCTAAGATAGGACTAGTGGTTGGGTATTCACTTTCACGACGCCCGGTTTTAGAATAGGAAAGGTGCGAGTGATCTTTTAATTAAAAATCACAGTCATCCATCCCTTCTAACAGGAATCCAAAAACTGAAAAATATTTTTTTATAAAAGCTCTTCGTAGTGGGATTCGAACATGTAAATACCGTCGTCGAAGTCAACGACGTTGACTATTCGACCGCGGTCCGATAAATATATTGATTTTAATTAATGCTTTATTAAATTGAAGTATTAAAATCATGGCTTCCGAGTGATATGATAACATATTCAAAACTAATGTACACAATTCAACTTAATTTTATTTGAATATTTAGCCTAAATTAGAAAAAACACAATATTCCTTTGTACTTCATTCCACTTTATTTAATATGTCAGGACCGGTTTCGCTCATTACGAGCATCGTCAACTGATGCTCGTAATGAGCGAAACCGGTCCTGACATATTAAATAAAGTGGAATGAAGTACAAAGGAATATTGTGTTTTTTCTAATATAATGCCTTTCCACCAAGTATTGACAGTGAACACCCTAAAAGTGATTTAGCCTAAAACTCTGTATTCTCACAGAGACTTACTTTATTGGAGCCAATCTACCACGTGCGAAATTAACATAACTTTCGAATCCAAAACCAATGATAATTTATTACATGTAGGTTGCCAACATCTTACTTACTTAAGAATATTTGAATGTAAATAGTCTCGATTTTTCACTCAGTGTGAACTCCCTCGATAAATTCCAAAGATTCAAAAATGTGCATTTCCGATACACCGAAAAATGCAAAGAAGAGAAAAGAAAATTTGCGAGAGATCCCAAATAATGAATTAAAAAAAAATGTAAAAGTTTTCAACGTGTTGAGTGACAAAAGAATCGGAATGCTAAATACCTCGTCACACAAAACAAAATGTTTACAAATTTTGTGACGGAAAACAGAAGCATTTCACAACAAGAAAGACATTTAGTATTCAGTTCAATTATAACATCAAATATCACCAAACTAGTAATCAATTTTATTTTAAAATACAAAATTCGTTGTTTTTACTTAAACTAAAATATAAACTTTTATTCTTTCGAATAAATCGATTGCCCAGTTCCATAGAATGATAAATAAAAAATGTGATGTTTTGAGTTATATTACCTATTATATTCAAATACCTCTCTTCTATAGCTCCATAACAGAAAAACGACTAGTTTTCTCTCGGTAGGCAGATGTTTGCATAATGGATATAAAGAAATATAAACAATCTTCTCTCAGTAACATACATATTAAAAAATTGAAATATCATTATATGATTTTATCAACGTTTCAAGAAATATGAATTGAATTGAAATAAATTACTAAATGATTCATTAAAAATATGAGTCAAATAATAATTATCAGTCTTTTACAACTTGATTAGGCATATCTCAAGACGAGCAATTTCCAGTTGTAGCACTTTGGAACTAAGAGTCATCGAAATAACCATGGCCATTTTTTTTAAATTGAAGTGAGAAAAACATCGTTAAAAGTTATACAATGTAAAATATATATATAGCTATTTTAGCCTCGCATTATTATGATAAATAAACTGTATTGTTGAAAACTTTTCCTACTATACCAACTTCTAATGGTCAAAGTATGTCAAGATTGAAGATGGATAAAAATAATTGATGGAATCTAACCCTTTTTCTTTAAAACATACGACATGAAAGATTGTTGAAAACCGGATCTTGTATTCACAAGTCTTGTTACCCAAATATTAACCGAACAATAATAAAACAGAGTTTATTTGAGTATCTTTATATAACTTTAAGGGAAGAATTTGCAAGTTAAACAAGGCTTGGGTATGCAGTATGCACTCACTTTGCATTTCGTGCAATTATTCGCATTTTGTCTGTACCGGCGTTGCCTTTGTTCAGAAGTTTCAGATAAATCTTTTGACACAGCGACGGCATTCGAGCTGCCATGCCCATTGTCTTAGAACTTGGATGTTTTGCTTTATAATACATACGACGCAAAGATTTCAAACAGAAACACAAACAGAGAGTATGACGTCTGTTTTTGCTATATATCTTAGATTTTTGGAGGTAGAGAGACAATAAACTATACGATGGGTAAAGAAAATTTGTATGTTTAATGTTTACAAAACAAATGTGCTCGTGTCTTTGCAAAAATACATTAAGTCAAACACATTTCAGTTGTCAGTTAATGAATATTAACTTTTTTCTAAATGTCAGCAATATTGACTAGCTGATTCTAAACTTTGTCCAGTGACAAGTGTCCTTGTATAATTATCTGGAGCATAGAGTTTGAAATTGTCAAAAGTAGCAGAATTCTTGTTTCAACATCGTATAGAAGAAATAAATGCCTTCATGGTTAGAAAAGTTTCTTTATCGGTATCTAATCAAATACGTGAGCATAACCAAGAGAAAGTATAGTTTACTTCACCTTTTACACGGGATCATCAGTCTGGCAGTTAAAATTTAAAACGCTAATTTTAGAAAGTCCTTTCAATATTCGATTTTTTTCTGGTATAGTCAATCGAGAATCACTGAAAATCGTAATTGTACTTTTAAAATATCGACATTATTTTGAAAGCTTTCAATTGGGGATGGTCAGTTTAGCAACTGCTTCATTTATGCGCAAACATGTATATTTTATAGGGCCCATACACCTAGGATCAAAGGTCCCGGGACATGATCCTGAACATCTACATAATGACTCAGGAACTATGTTCAAGAACATGTTCTTGAACACACGACACAAAACGTCACTCGTTGAGGTTATGTTGTCAGTCATTTCAGTGTTGCGTCCGAACGAACATTATTTGATTTTATTGAATGCAAACAATGCGAGTAAATGTAAATACTAATGTTTATAAGCTTTCTACAATGAAAATAAAATTATTTTATCATCCACTATGACAACTTGTGTTTATACCATAGAGCAGGGGTGGCGAACCAGGGACCCGCGTGAGAAATTATCTGACCCGCTTGAACTTTTAGAAATTATTGTTTTTATTTAAAGTCTTAATTATTCAATTATGTGACCCACGACATGATTTTTTAAAAAAAATTAAATCAAATTTGACCCACTTGCGAAAAAGGTTTGCCATCCTTGCCATAGGGTATAGATAATTCCAATATAACTTATTATAGTCTATGGTATCTATTTTGACACCTGTCACATAGCCAGACATTTCAAAGTTGAAAATATAAATCTAAAATGACCCCTGATGAGTTTATGTCGACGAGTGCTGCCTACGTTTATATTCTCGCAAGTAGTATTCGGTTTTTATAATTATAATTAGGTTTACCCCACAATACGTTATTGTTTCGGTATGAAGTCATGACGAAATATACTTTGACGTGCGCGCATGCATGTAACCCGGGTTCGCTCGTTCCCAGAGCGTGAACATCTCGGGCCACGTGAAATGTTCCACGACACGGCCTGAACACGTGAATTTTGTGTTCCAGGAAATGTTCTGGAACCATTATGTTCCTTGATGTATGGGCACCTTTAAACACTTCAATTTGATATAGAGTCGCTTTATGCGTTTATTAATTGTCTAGATATAGGTATAAAGGATCATGTATTTTCTTGCTTAAAATTTTAGATGAACATTTTTCTGCATACTGTACACAATTTTGCTCAACACTTTTTTTACCTAATAGTATGTTTACCTAGTTGGGTCAAAAGTGTAGTTGGTGATCAACGTCGTTGGCTTACGCTATATATCTCACGGGCTCAAATCCAAGTACGATCAGTATTTTCAAATATTAATGTATAAAGGCATGGATGTTTGTGTTGTCTACAAATTTCCCTCCCAGCCTTCCAAACCTAAACATCAAGGCGTAGCGAAAACTATAAGCTAACCACTAGGCTTGTCCTATCCCTACGCTCTTCGAAAAAAGATAGGTTGAGCAACTGAGTAACAAGCAGTTTTCGTAGAAAGGAGGCCTTATGCTCCACATTGGTAGCGGGCCGTGATTATATATATAGACTGAATTGTAAAACCAATCGTCGTCTAATTAAGGCAGCATCTATTCGAAGCACGTGAGAGCGATAAACAAAGTTGGTCTCCGTCGGATTTGATGTTTATTTGGCGGCCAGATTTGCGTATAGCGTTGCCTTGGTTACCTCGGGCACGTTTTTGACAGCTGTCAGGGCGCGCGGGCCGTGCTGACGAAACATAAAACTACGCTCGTTAAATATTAATCAAAAGCGACGCGCGTGCAGCGGCACCACGCGGACGAATCACTTCGAAATGAGTGGGCCAAGATTAAAATAACAAACAAAAAGAAAAAAATCCACCAATTATAGGGTAGTTGCTCCTGAGACACTTAGTGCAAAACAATCATAGGTTTCCATGGGGCATGTGAGTCTATATGGTAATTTTACGGTAGCTATTTGCATTTACGCCGAAGTCTAGTGGTATACCAGTATGAGTACGATGACAAAGGAATACGAACAACCAATAATATCAGCAATGAAGGAGAGCAGTGGTGGCCGGTCAATGTGGCATTGGATCAATGTGTGCACCCCTTGTATATGCAGGGGAGGTTATATTTCATGAAATAATATTCAAACATAACATTTATACCATTCACTTATTTTAAATTCTTCATGTATTTATTGTCTATAATGAATATTAAAAATTGTCTATAATAAAATTCAAGGGGTGCATTGATCCAATGTGACATTGACAGGCCGCCACTGAAGAAGACTCGAAGAAGGCGTCAAAGCCTAGAATTTAAAGCTTCATTTGTTTGAAATCCAAATGCTCGGCTTTTTTTCAAGGAATCGGGTATCCTAGAACTTACTAGAACAAGACAGACTTAATTTATGATCATCCGTGTGAATTTAAGTTGTCATACCTATTTTATCATTGCTTAAAATCACGTGATATTTTTAATCGGTTTTTGGACTTCACTACCAAGGACGTCACGAGGGCATAGGCGAATAGGCAGTTGCCTAGGGGCGGTAAGTTCTAGGGAGCGGCAAATAATCACAGATTTTTCAAATGACTAAATATTTTTGACACGAATTTGATTTAGACTAAATATGATTCTTCAATGTCTTTGATAAACAAAATCCTAAATCAAGATTCGATACGATTAAAAAAAAAAAAAAAAAATATTACGTGTAGTGAAGGTAATATGTAGTTATTTTTTCATAAATATTAAAAAATAGTGTGGGCTGGATCATATTTATTTGTGAGGATCTTTGTCAATAAAGCACATATTATGAATCACCTGAAAGCAAAACGGAATAAGTGACAAAAGATTTTTTTGCGTATGTACGTAAGTGAGTAGAGGATTCGAAATTATATATGTGTATATTTATTCCTAGAACAAAGGATAGAAATTAAAGAAAATGTGCGCTATTTTAGGGGTCTGCATAGGGGCGGCACATAGCCTAGGTACATCACTGTTTACTACTCATATATTGTGACGTTTTTTTTCTGAAAGGCAGTTGGAAAACTTACCCATTTTATGTTACAGACTTTCGGTTTTAACGCACACTCTTTACTTTTATTAGTTTGTTATATCAAGGTTTTTCTGTTTAATAAATGTTTAATAAGAAACAATCATAGACTGATATCGTTAATAAAGACTGATTGATATAATTGGTATGATTTTCCTTATGAAATCAAAGCGCGGGGTCATTTACTCTGGAGTTCATCTGCGAAATTTAATATGGGCGGATCCTAGACACATAAAATAACACCAGTTGTTTTCGACTATACTAAGAAACACCTCTTCTCACGAAATTGGAATTAAAATTATTTCATGGAGCCAATTTTTCGACATAACGACAGACGTCTTAGATTTAATTTGAAATGCTCGCTTCAGTTCATAATATCATATATCTTGAACATCTGTAGTCAATAAAATTAAATATTTCCGTTGAGATGACAGTTTTTGTACAGCGTTCAATACATACAATATCGTCTCTTTACTGTCAAAAGTTGTGACGTAACACAATTGTCAATAATAAGTTAAAGTACACAATAAGATTCATTGATATCAATTATTTTGTACCAGTTTTGCTAAAAAATCATTTTCTCAGCCCAGCTGTGATTCGAAATAATATGTATATTATGACAGTTAGTTCATTAAAAATATTAGTCCCATATCGACTGTTGAAAGGAAAAAGCACGTAATCCACACATATTAAATTTTACAGGAGGCGCTAAGAACGTGTTTTGAAGATTTTGTGACATATGCAAATTATAAATTATACACAACCTTGAAGTGCACGGAGACTTCTAAACTGGTATTTAATTGACATAATCTGATATTAATTAAAGAAGTTATCTAGGAATAACCTGTATTTCAGTCTTTTTTCTTGGTTTTAATTTTTTACAAGGTCATCTTTTTCAAACATAAAAGCTAAATTTAGATACTAATTTGGCATTTGCAGCTTGCATCTTTTTGATAGAACGTGTATCAATTTTGATACATTGTGATTATCTAACAAAACCTCTTTCCTTTCCACAGTCGATATGATAACTGTTTTAAGAAACAAATGATTTAAAATAATGCAGTCATTAACCAGTGGCGCCTATTATTAGAGTGAATCAGTGCCACCTCTTGAAATGTCGGGAAATAACTAATACATCTTTTTTGATTGCACCAGCCTCCTTGTTCTATAAAAAGCTCTCCGCTTCTATACCAAGAAATTGAACGCGCTCAATGTCAAGCATTTGTTTGTAACACTTGACAGAAAGTAGCAATATCATATGGCCAACAGAGTTGTAAATCCTGTAAACGAAATTATTCGGAGAACACTTTAATATAGTAATATATAGGCAAGATTAATTTATAAATACATATAAGATATTAAAAAGAATGTCTTTGGACTTTTTCATATTAAATTTTTGTATTCATATTCATCCCAATTTAAGATTTGAATTGCGATATTCACAAATTACTTATTTAAAGTCCAATGCCACGAATAAAATATTTTAGTATTATAATATTATTTAAGATTTCGACTGAAAGTGCTTAGTGGAATTTCAATATTAAATTTGAACGATTCAAATTTATTATTATGTGCTTATAAGCCCATAAATTATAAAGTATGTAACTACAATTTTGTCGTGTCCGCGGTGCAGTGATCAACGTCGTTGGCTTCCATGGTGGATCTAACGAGCTCGAGTCCAAGTATGAACAGTTTTTTTTCAACGTGTACGAAATCTGTAAAAAATTTATACGAAACAGGCGTCTAAGAATATCCTCCCCCTTTCTTTCATAAAATAACGAAGTTTAATGAGAACGATTAGCTAACCGAGAAATCGAAAATAAGCGAGGTTGAAGATCTGAGTAGAAAGCAGTTCATGCAGAAATAAATCTGTTGAGATACATGTATAAGAAGGCCATAAGCTCCACATTGGGAGCATACATGGGTAAAAAAAATCTAGTATGTAACTATAATTTTGTCGTGTCCGTGGTGAAGAGTCCTAGTACGAACAGTTTTTTTCAATATGTTTGAAGGCATAAGTGTTTGGGATTTCTAAAAATTCCCTACCACTATCTCAATCATATAATAATGGCTGGTGATGAGAACGATTAGTTAACCACTAGTAATGTTGCAGCCTTATCCTTTATTTCAACACTTTTCAAAAATAAGCAAGCTTGAACAATTGAGTAAAAAATAGTTATCGCATAAACAAATTCTGTTTAGATACCTATATAAGAAGGCCATATGCTCCACTGTGTGAAGCGGATATTTGTAAAAAGCCTACAATAGTCATTAAAAGACATGGTTCTTGCCATTTATTATCCAATAGCTATACATTTCTGCAGAACGCGTGGTTCTTTATTTTTTAATCTAGTTACACACAGCTTTTTGTATGAAATTAAAAGAAGTATATTTTTAGCATAATTACATATTTTAAACATGCAATGCTACAGTAACAATACGTCTCAAAAAATTGAAAGCTCTCTTGAAAGGATTACTCACCTACATTATTGAAGAATCAGTTAATCCATCTGTCGGAGTCATGTTTACTTTCGGTACAGCGTCGCCCACTTACGTCGGGTACACCCTGTATTAACTCGTCTGGTCTCAACCAAAATAGCCTGCGTTAAAAAGGTGTATATAAATAAACATACACACACAAACATAATCATCATTAGATACATGGTGTACCTACCTCTATAAAAAATCTGAAAAATAGTAAATAAAACTTCAGAGCGCTTAAAACCCTTCTTTTAAGTGTTGTAAAGGGGATTTGAACACATTTACATGTTGGCTATGTATTGTACTTCTCTGGTATGAATGTACATGTTTTTTTTTCTCATTACGAGTGGTATAAAGATTATTTCATGGCTGATTCAATTTCCGAGCTTTAACAATTGGTCAATCGATCAATATCGTATGTGTTTACTAATAAAAACACAATATTCCTTTGTACTTTATTTCACTTTATTTAAAAGGTCAGGACCGGTTTCGCTCATTGCGAGCATTGTCAACTGATAAGAAAAATATATAAACAGTGCCTTTCCACCAAGTACTGACAGTGAACACCCTAAAAGTATGTTAGTAAAACATAATCAAAGAATTTTAAATTTATAATTAGTTTGGCTCAACGATTGATACGTCTCAATTCTATAGAAATCTATATTCCTAGATTTACATTATTGATGTACTCGTGTTTATTGCGTAGACGTCGTAGACCACTGACCAGTGGAGGGGAACCTGTTACCTATTAAAACATAACAGAACTAAAAGAAAAACATTATTTTTTCATTTGACTAGGAAAAATAATATTATTTTTATCCATGATTGTAGTACAGGGTTTCCCAAACTTTTTCTGCAATGGAACACTTCGCAAATCCGGGAACTTTAACTTGGCTTATTATTTAGGTTGGGTAATTCATAATAGTGTAAAAACAAAAAAAAATGTTAATAAAACACTTATTATTTTTAAATGATGGGCGTCGAGTCTGTTTCTGCACTTTGACATCGTTGCAACATGCTTAAATAGGTTGTATAAAATTGTTTTGACATATGACCAAAAAAAAATTGAATGGTATTCATATCAGAATCACTAATAAAATCTGTCAGCTTTTTATAATCGCTTGCGCTAAATTTAAGCATATTGCTTTTACTGTCACGGAAATTGGATTCCAAACTAATAAATCATAATTGTCAGTTTGTGAAAAATATTGAAAAAGAGTGGTTTTGAAGTTATGTGGGTGTTCGTGGAATACCTGTAATGTAGTAGATCATTTGAACGATATCGTAATTTTCAATATTATATGTTTTATCGAAGGCATGGGTGTTTGTGATGTCTAAAAATTCCCTCCCACGATTTCGATCTTTCAATAACTGGGCGTTGCGAGAGCGATTGGTTAATCACTTGTCCTACCCAAGCCTTATCCTTTCATCCTTACTATCTTCTGAAAAGATAGGTTAAGCGACTGAGTAGAAAAAGTTCTGTTGAGATACTTCTCCTTCATTAGGAGGCCATATGCTCCACATTAGGAGTGGACATGGATATATAAAAAAGTCATTAAATAAATACTCGTAAATAAGTACTTCTAATATTCTTCATTATAAATTCTTATTTTCTAGTTCCACGAAAATTGATAAATGAAAGAAAATCGGCATCGTTAATTTCCTTCTGATTCAATGATATTAACAATACTATCTGACAAAGCCTGAACGTTTTAGGTATATTACAAAAAATAGTTTTTTTAAGCTTTCGTAAACTGTTTGTCATGCTTGCGAATATAACATGTAAATTTACAGCGATTATTCACCAAGGCCACATTTTTACATTATCGTATACCGGTCAAAAACACCTATCAACCAGTTCATTCACATCTACGGTAACGTCAAAGGGAAAAATGTTTTTAAATAAATTTTCCTCAGTTTAATTACGCGAAAATCATTCATCGTAAGTTTTCAAGGCTAGTTTTCCTGACACGAACAGTATATTATTATGTTTATGCAAATTTAAACGTTTCTATGTTAATATTGTTTTACATTCCATTATTGATGATAATTAAAAAAATTCTCGTAAGGAATTTAGATTAAGATTTCTTAATAGCATGTTAATTTTGAAGGACACTAGAAAAACATTAATTAACATATTGTGTTTTTTTTTAAATTTTTGTTGATTAAGCGATTCGTCTAAATTTTATGAAACATTTTTACTTACCTCATCGACTAGCAAATTGCGTGTATGTTAGGGACAATGTTTTTTTACGTATACAACTAGTTGGGCAATCAGGGTCATGTTGGATTGTCTTAAAACGCGTAATCTGCCGTCTGTTGTGGGAGTTTAATTAAGGATCTGGGGATGTTTTTATATTTTCAACTCTGGGAATCTATCTCGTCATGCATATTGAGCAAATGTTTTTTAGTGATTAGCGCAAAAATATATTACATTCTTAAAATCAACACAACTTTTAAATCAAAGAATATTTTCTGCTGAAATTTTCAAAGAAATCATATGTGACATTAAATCATTAAAAATAAAATGAAAATTTTTGAATACATCATAATTTCACTACTTTTCTAAGCTGAATATATTTTATTAATTTAGTAGATAGCACTCCTGTTATCAATATGAAATATTCAAAATATTCTGTATAAAAAATAACATTTATCCATACCGTACAATTATATAAATAATTATAGTATAAAATTCTCATTCCTACAAATTTACAATCACTGGTGTGAAATCTGATGCCCTAAATATTTATTTACTTTTAAAAAAAGTACTAAATGTGAATGAACATTCAGGGCATAATAAATTATGAGGTTTATTACTTATTGTCAAAAAGGGTCACTTGCCGCGGCAGTTATTTTGAAGAAACCATTAAATTATGCGTCAAAATACCAACAAAACCGACAGTACGCGATAAACGTATTTTTACGTGTCCCGCCTATAATGTGTTAACAGACAGCAGTACAAAGTATAGTAATCAAATAATTCACTACCGAGTGAAAGCTTCGCAAAGTTCTTCTATTTTAAAAACAATTGCAAATATGCATTTGTTTATGGTTGCAACTTGTACTCATCGTGCTACGTGTGTTGCATTCACTGGTGTTGAATTAATGTTATAATAATAATACAATAGTTGCCTATAGTCAATTAAAACATGTGTCGCCACATAGTCGTTTTCCGAAACAGAATCATGGCCTCCTATGACTGAATTAGTGAATATTTTTGAACACCTCTACAAAACACTTTGTTATAATAATACTATCCATCTACAGCGTATCCCATTTAACATTAGTAATATTTATGACGCCGCAAGTTTCAATCAAACATAAATAGATTTTATAACGACCCTTTCAGTCTCTTAATGCACACAAAATAATGAACATATGTGGATATGGCTCATACCCTTAGCATCCTGGAGTGCCGTAGTTGGGTAGGTAACTTTATACAGAAATAGAAGAAAGTAATATAAGGACTAATTCAAAACTAATTTGAACCCTTTTTGTGAACGTGTGTCATTCCATCCGTTGCTCATTAATCATAGAACTGTTACGCTCTGTGAATGATGTCCGTATAAAGTTCCAAATACCAGTTAAAGCGAACATTAGAATAATATCACTACATCAATGCAAATGTAGAGCAATAGACAAAAAACGCATTATAGGCAATATATTAGATGAATCAAATGCAATTTTAGGATATACTAGCGAGACGAAATATCACCTAACAGTGACATTATCTAAAAATATCAATATATTATTATAAATGTGTAGAGTAAAAACAGGAACACAATACAATATAATTGATCCAAAAATATTATTATCTTGTCTTGTGTGTGGGGACCGTAAACTTCTGTGAGCAGTAAATTTTCAGCAAAATAAAAAATGTGCGCAAATATAAAAATTTGGAGGAAAAGCTTATTTTCACAATATTTCTGTGTGGGGGCTGTGCGGGTATGGAAAATGTGTGTGGGCACATTTTGGAAGGTGTGCGCGCGCACACGCGCACACTTTAGCGGGAACATTGGTCCTATGGCGCAGCGGTTAGCGTTGTGGGTTTCCGTGTCGGATTTCACGGGTCCGGTCTCAGTACGAACAGCATTCTTTAGATCGATGTCAAAAAATTCCCTCCGCCCTTTTCGATCCTTTAGTGACTGGGTGTAGTGAGAGCGATTATTTAACCACTTGTCCTGTCCTAGCCTTATCTTTCTATCCCTAGTACTTACTTTCTTTGAAAAAGAAAGGTTGAGCGACTGATTAACAATCAGTTCTCGTAAAAAAACTTTTGTTGAGGTACCTCCATTAGGAGGTAATATACTACACATTGGGAGCGGATATGGATAAAAAAATATAATGTTTTAAATTTGAATAACACGATATGGTCTCTCTGTCCTGCAAGAATTTGACAGTTCCCTTCTAAAGTTGTGTGTAATAAAAATGTATTTAGGCCATTGCAAAGCACTAAACTGTCATTATCTCGAAACTATGGCTTTTAGATTGTTCTTGCCGTCGCATTGATGTAGCGATATATTGAATGTTGAGCTCTATGAATGAGCCAGGCCCGTAACTAAATGCTGAACGTCATTGGTCGCGGTGGCATTTTATGGATTTGTGATCGAAGGCACCAATGTCTAAATTCCCTCACAGCCATTCCATTCTAAATCAGGTACTTGTACCGTCTTGTCCGTAATGGAGGTATCTCGAGAGAAGTTTTTTTCTACGAGGACTGTTTCTTACTCAGTCGCTCAACCTCACTGTTTCAAACTCTGTTTCTGTTGTTTAGCTTAATCTCAGAGATATTCCAGGTGTTTTGGGAAGGAGGATTTTCTATTAAAGCAATCGAATGTTACTTATTTTTTTTATTTTATGTAAAAATAAGTTATTTTTATCGTATAATAATTGATATCAATAGCTGTAAAATTTACTTACCTACCTACTTTTGGTTGCACGAGTGGAGAGATAGAAAGAAAGAAAGAGAGAGAGAAAATCGATGCAGAAATATATACCTACTATTCTTTAAGCTCCAATTTATGGACGTTGATGTTTCAAGCAATATACTTAAGCATTGGCAAATAAAAAAGTATGATTTATGTCAGAAATTGCAGTTTGGCATTGATTTGATCCGAGAATACTTTTTATTTAATATAACAATTTTCCTTTCGATTAATTACCTAAAGAAGTCTGAATTCATGTTAAGTACACTATTCCAAGCAGTGTCACGTATGGTCACAAAATATTTACTTACCTTCTTCACATTCTTACAAAAAGTACAATCAAGTTCACTTCTTTGATAATTTTTTTCACTTTTTTCAAGACTACCGCCAGTTAGAGGGGGGCAGCATTTATTACCTTACTTTATTTGGATATTAAAATCAATTATCATTGATTTTATTATAACAGAAGCAATATTTATAAATCTAAAAAACGTTATAAAAATATTTAATTATTCAACTGTTTTTGTCATACAAATTGATTAACTGTAGTACATTATATATATTCATGAAAATTATCACGATGGAATGTGTGGACAAATTTTACAGATTCGTTGCATACAATTTTCCGGTAAAACCAGCAAGACGGTATTTACTCGGACTCGAATGCAACGAAGAAGTTTTTTATTACACTCGAAAAACAACGACATATGTGTCTAACATATTGCCGACGAATCTGAGGTAACATTTTTTACCTCGTCTCCGTAATTTTAGATTATATCCGCTTGCGAAAAGGGTTAAAATACCCCGGGGATACCAAAGAACACGAATGAAAAACTGTGCCAAATGCGAAAATACGGAAATAATAGTTTAACCCTTTGCAAATGGTGCCAAAAGGAAACAGCTGCATTTTTTATAATTTATATTTCTAGACTAGGTTAAGACCATGTTTAAAAATTCATGTTTTTTATCATCTTCATGTTGCATAGTTTTGTACTTACGTCTTGACATCGAAATTTTCCACAGAAATACCGTGCACCACCAGCTTGTCTCCACCTTTAACATAATATTATTAAACTCGTCCCATATCGGATATTTACGAAACGTGTATAGAATATCATTTATTGAAAGCTACTAAATGTTCAAACACTATATTTATGAATTATTATTCAATTGGGAGGATGATTCAAAATATTTAATCTAAGTAGATAAAAATTTGAGGAGCATATTATATGATCATGAGATGTGTGTCATGAAAAAAATAATGACAAACATTTCACGGCAATATATTGCGTCAAAGATTTGACCATCGACGACTATGTTATAGATATCTTCTTCATACTGCGTAATTGATAATAGTAAATTGTCTGTAAATATAAAGACAAAACTATTTTTTTTTTAAAGTATGATTTATTATAAATAATATTGAAAAAACTAGGTTTTGACAAAAAATACTTCATTTCGAAAACCTGTTTATTCAAGGGTGCTGGAAAGCAAATAAAATGTAAGTTTTGAATTTGACTCAACATTTGAAGTATTAAGCTGCAAAATCGAATCTTTTTTTTTTTCTATGAACCGATTTATTCTAGTTCGTCGACGAAAAAGCTTGCTAACATTTGTTAAATTTAAACTTTTAAACTTTTAAATTTAAATTTAGACTTTAAAAAATATGAACTATATTTTAATTTTAAATTGAGACATTCCAGTGACATTAAAAAATGTAGTTGTTATTTTACAACTTATATACAACAATAAAAATATGTGCATCCTTTAATTCGCCATGATTATCTACATCAATAAATTGTGTGAAACGAAACATTCAAGATTGCGATTGATATAAGAGATATAATATCTAAGATTTATAATAGATACTTGTGTGAGATTTAATCTTGATGTGATTAACAGTTTCATGTGAAACTAACTTGGTTATAATAATTGAAATAATTAATAAATATTCCTCAGTCAGATGAGATTGCAATCTGGATGCCGTAAAACGAGGCGCTAAAACAAACTTACGCCTTAATAATGCTCGTTCAACTGGCTTACATGGATTACGGAATACGATTTTTAATTAAATAATAAAATATTAAACTAATGAACATTACTTACAGTGTGAAAAACTTTGGTAGTCATTTTAAAACATACCCCATAAATCTTCGCTTACGGTAATTGTGACTAATTGACAATGGCGCCCCGTGGGAAGTATCGTATTATGATTGTGCGCAATTAACGGTTATCTTTATTGAAATCATCGTATTACATTTGTGTTTTATCTCCATACATACTAACAAAAAAATACATAAACTATTATTCAAGGGGAAGTGCAACGCTCAATCATTTTGGTAGTGACATAAATTATTTGTTAAGTAGTTGAATTGCGGTGAATTTCTCGAGTCCGTTGATCGGCCTCCAATCCCAGGATCTCGTTCAATTCTTCAATCCCGAAATTCCAGGATTATAACAGTACTAATCCCGGGATTTTGGGATTAAAAAAAACATAGAAAGTTGAGAGAGGGGTAAAAAAAGGCTTAAAATTTTAGTTTATTTTAAGAATACCGTAAACTCTTGGGTTTTTCAAATTGCAAATCCTAAAGAGCAAAAAAATGGCAAAAAAGACCTAAGTTTTTTAAAACAACAAAAAAAATTCTGAAAAATACCAGGATTTCAAAACCACCGAGCAAAAATTTCTTAATCCCAAATCCTAAAATATACACGATTTTATGTTGAAAGTTCAATCCCGGGATTAGAAAAATTGTCAATCCCGAAATCTCAGGATCACAAAAGAGTCCGAGATTGGATGTTTTAGTCCGTAGTGCAGTCCGAGCTCTGTCCTAGCTCTATCATGTCAACAGCTTCGTAACAAGCAGTTCTCCTAGAAAAACTTCCGTTGAAATACATCCATTACGGTGCCATATGCTTCACATTTCGATCAGACACTTGATTCAGGTCTACGAGAATTCTCAAGTTTTATTTATGAAGCTGATAATCAATTCGGTATCACACCATCGTCAGTCATATTACATAAGTGCAAATCAATTGATAGATAAAAATATTACTATTTTATATTAATAACGTAAAATGACGATTCCACGAGCAGCCAATTTAAATAAAAACAATACTTCTCTCTCGTAATTTATATCATTGTCTCTATTCATCCAAGTTGTCGCGCTTTTTGCCAAATTTTTCCCACGGGATATTGTCTTTGGAGTCAAGATTAAACGTTTAAGTTTTTATGCTCGCTTTCCTCTCACATATTAAACGAGCATCTCGGTGTCTCTGTCGTTCGGGTCATCAGCATTCTCAGGATCCTAATGCAAACTGAACGGTGTACATGTCGAGACTTGTGCCATGAGATCAGACAAGATGTAAAAACAAATACTAAATCAGTAATGAAAAATATTTTTTATGTTAGTAAAATAAAATTATAAACAATCTGTTATACTTTACAGTTCACACCAAGCGTGTCCAACTAGCAGCCCAAAATAAAAAGAAATGTGAACGAATATATCATTAATATTTTTAATTTAATTGAACGTTCGTATTAATAACGTTACGTTAAAATTGACAAAATCAATGTATTGATTATCTTCCTAAAGTAAATTTTCGGTTTCTCATATTATTTGTAATTAAAGTCGAGTAATTTCGTCATTCAAGAAAATCTTAGTTTTGCATTTTCCGCGGAAAAAAACCAAATCCCTAATTTTGTATGAGATTCACACCCCCAATTACACGATCCCAACTATAGTGTAAATAGAGAGTTTTACTGTATTTTGGTTTTATTTATTAAATAAATAAATAGCTTGCCGCTTTGTAGTTGGTATGGAAAACTGTAGAAGTAAAGACACTGAAAAAAAAAAACTCCCCAATCATCGCGTTGCCAAGGGCGATAACCATAAATAATAATGCGTTTTTCGGGTAGAGCGATTCATAGAGACGCTTGAAGTTTACCACAGGATATTTTAGGATAAGTAAAATGTTTGGGTAGTGACAATATTTACGAAATATTGTTGATAGCCGAACAATTTGCAATGTTTTCAAGTATCACAGTACCCGTAATCTTCCTAAGAATTATACGTAAATGATTATTAGTATCGAGCCCCATAAGTCCCTCCTATTTTTTATGCCACGTAAACTTATCAAAAAGAATACATTCGACCCCTCTTTAAAGCGTAGAGATTGGGACTACGCTATATGAATACTACGTTACAGAGACCCTTACAGAATTTGAGGTTATATCCTATCAATTGTATTTTGTGAATTGAATGGAATCAAATATTTTTACCATTGTTATACATATATATTTCATAAAATACTTTGACAACTTTGAAAAATAGCTAAGACAAATATTTTTTCAAGGCTAGTATTTTTCTGGACAGAATTTAAATAACATTGGTCAAAATTTATATTAAATGGTCATAATATATCGGTCAGAATAAATAGTCACAATTTAGATGAAATTTAAAAAAAAACCTAACCTAACCTAACCTAACTAACTAACCAAAATTGTTATTAAATATTCTGACCGTTCATATTTTTATTCTGACCAAAAATTGATTTAAACTCTGATCATTTAATTTGTTTCCATTTTTTAATGCCCGTATATAAAATAAAATATATATTTATATATATATAAATTCTGATTTGACTATATATTGGAAAATTATGTATTATGTAAAAAAAACTACGCCTTTGGGGTTGACGATATAGAGGGGTTTGCTGTATGTAGACGAAAGAAAGCTCAATTGTAAGTCCAAATAAGATGCCATATTGATTGAATTTTAAATGCGATCGCAACACCCTTCTTCAAAATCCATATGCTGTGTATTCTACTCGATTACTCTGAATTTGAAAAAAGGCATATAATATTCAATGCAGGCCCATTGACATTTAAAAAAACAATAAGTCTGGTAATAAAAAATCCCACATTATCCATAAACTACCCACCTAGTGGGTCCTAATTAAATTTCCGAATTAAACCAACCGGTCACGTATATTGTACAAGAAACGTCTTAGCAGTTTGAATAATATTTTCCCACCTGGGCTTACTAATCCCAGGTGAGTTCTTCTTTTAACGACTCAAAACGATCACAATTAAATCAAATTTATTCCAATCACAATGCTCCACCGATTATCTATGTTTGAATTAATTATTGACCACATTCTGACAGCATCTATTTATTATATATGATTATTGAATCTTGATTAGATCTGAATATATTTATACAACACATTAATCGATTGTTTCTGCATATGAAAGAAGAAGAATTAATAAGAAAGTGAAATGTTTAAGTGTACAAAAACTATCGTATTGAATTAAAGACAATTCAATAAAATTTACAGTATACAAAATATAAAAATATCTTATTTTAAATATCAATAAATAACATATCATAGATGGATAGTATTTTGCAATAGATGTTAAAATTTGTTATAGATCCTACAATCACATATGAATGTAAAGTTCAGCATTAAGAGTTTGGTTGTGCTGCTTTAAGATCACTTTGGTATTCAGTTAAAAAATGCTGAAAGATTTTTCTGTAAATATAATTGAATTGTAACTAATCGTTGCACAAATTTGAACGAAACGTCTGTGGATACATGCTTAATGCTTAGTTTTAATTTGACATTATATTTTTAGATTCGTGCGTTTTGTGTTTTCTGTATTTTTCATCTGATATTTTAATAACAAAACCTTTTTGTAATTTTCTGTTATTTTATTTTCTTTTAATTGTATATACATACATACAATTAAAAGAAAACACAACAATAAAATAACAGAAAATTACAAAAAGGTTTTGTTATTAAAATATCAGATGAAAAATACAAACACAAAACGCTCGAATCTAAAAATACAATATCAATTTAAAACTAAGCATGTATCCACAGATGCTTCGTTAAAATTTGTGCAACGATTAGTTACGATTCAGTTATATTTACAGAAAAATCTTTTAGCATTTTTTAACTGAATACCAAAGTGATCTTAAAGCAGCACAACCAAACTCTTAATCCTGAACTTTACATTCATATGTGATTGTAGGATCTATTTAAAATTATTATACATATGTAAAATCTATTTAAAAGTATTATACATATATATATTTTTTTGTTGATATTCATCAAAACTGTTTATTATTTTAAGTTTAAGTCTAATAAAAATAGAAGTCAAAATTAAACATTATTAATGTTTAAAAATGCAAAATTATACACGTGTCTGCAATTATGGAGTTTAAGTATCAAATGGTGTACGCTCGCATTATGTCACTAACGAGATGAGCATCGAAATGTTCAGCAATTGGAGTGCTTAAACTGGCAAAACCTATAAGGAAGTAGAAAATTTTGATCGATTTCATTCAGAAATCTATCTGTCAATTCGTTTGTCATTAATATTATAAATAAGGAAATAATGTTGTAGTTGTATGTTCAATCAATTTAAAAACAAATTGTTTTAATTTACGAAGTTATCAAAATAAAATCAAACAAAAAAACATCATATATTTAGAAATAAACATGGCTGTGAAGTCGTGTAAAAAAAGACATTTTTTTCAATCATTTTATTTTAACTTATATTATATATGTATACCATCAAATCATCTTTAGTCAGCCTAGTATACAGTGGCAACACTATGGACTTTTGCGGTTTGAATACACATCATTAAATATTTATTTAATAAAATATGGGTCCGAGTCGCAAGATTTTTCAGATTCTGACTCCGGACAAATCCCCTGACACAACGACTCCAAAGCCCTGGAAATAAACACATTCGTTGTGTGAGTAAAATACCCTCACAGTTTTAGGACAGCTCGCTTTTAATGCGTCAAATATATTTGTATTTCGTGTAAAGTACTAAGTCACACAGACTAATTAAATGAGAAAAGATATAGCAGACCACGTCCTAATAAATTCTTCTTTTCATATTTCATCTAAAAATGAATTAAGTATGTATGTTACTTTTGATAGTTACGCTACAGAATTTCTGTAATATATAAATGAAATAACTGATAATGAAAATTAACATCTCTTGAGTTTACTGTACTATCGCATACATTACCTATTATAAGTGCACTGTCAACGGTAAACATATGACCAAAATATCAAACGAGTTCCTGTAAAGAGGTACAGTCAGCGATTGCATCTACTCATACGTGGGAAGCAACTGGGGAATCTCAGACGCAACCTGCATGCCTAAATCGACCAGACTATCTCAATGACGTGACACATACAAAATGAGAAATTTTAATAATATGATAAATACATCACCATGTACGCGGATACAATTCACTTCCGAATTTATTATTTCTATCCGTGGGAATCGAATCGACGTATCTCTTATTTGTGTGATGAGAATTATATAAATCGACAATTTTCGATAATGACCTTATTAACCGTTTGAATACCGCGCAAATAAATCATTAATATGTCCCAGAGATACTGCGTGTTTTTGAGAAAAATAATTTTGCTTAATATACACTCGAATTCGATATTTTAAAAACATATATTGACTCAGTATAGATGGAACTACACATATTAATCAAAATATTGCTTTTATTCTATTAGAACACCAAGTATTTGATTTTTTAAATGTCTTGGACATCCGTGTTCGCTTTCATATGTTCCGGACACCCGTCTCCGCTTAGTGTTCAAGTTGTTAATAGGGTGCAATTCTAAAATTCATACGTGGAGATTATCAATCTTGCATTAATCTTATCCAATTGAGGCAAGCAAAGTCGTAAATACTTCGAAGCATATCAATGATTTGTAACATGTCCGCTCCCAATGTGAAACATATGGTTTCCTAATGGAAGTATCTCAACAGATTTTTTTCTACGAGAACTGTTTGTTATTCAGTCGCTCAACCTCTCTTATTCAAAGAGAGTTGTAGGATTAGAAGGATAAGGCTAGGAAAGGACTCGTGATTAACTAATCGCTCACTCTAAGCCCAGTTGTTTTAGGATCAGAAATGGTGGGAGTAATTGTTACAAAATTGTTGATCACAATGAAGTATTTAGCAAACAGTACATATAAGATTATAAAATGAACCAAACAAATTAAATCATAATTTATTATTTCCTTGACAAATTTAGATACGTAATATTCATAAAAAAGTAATATTAAACAAATGTTTATTCAACCGGTTATTTTTTATTTGGTGTATCAACCAGGGCCGGCTCGAGGATTTCTTCGTCTTATGCGCCTCGAAAAACTATATATAAATGAGTGGATCTGTGTGCGCCGCACTCTTTGCACACACTACGATTCAGCGCTGGTGTCAACACTGTCTACTACACAAATCTTTGCTACGTCAGTGGTCATGGAGAGACTTTGAAACTGGCATCCTCCGACCGCTGTGATACAGGCATCCCGGACAATCAATATGATGTACTCGGCGGAACTGAAGGATACTGTCATGTTTTGCGAGGATAAAAAGCAATTGACAAGAGACAGGGAATCATGTATAGGTGCCGCGAGTCGGCTATAATATTCTCCACATAAAAAGCGATTATGGCCAAAGAAAAAAAATGTCTGCACTCTCTACCAAGGAACGAAAAACACAGAGTCTTATATATTCAAAAGAGATATTTATTCAATAATGAGCACAAGATTATTAATACGTATTCAACGATAGTATAATTTAAACTGAAAAACACATGTTCCTTTACTCTGCTAATGACTTATTAGCCCTATCAAGTGAAATGTCATCGCGGACTGCTTGGAATTATTGATGGGTTCAAAATCGCGACACGAAGAAATAGATGCGGTGCGTTCTGTAATTTATTTGCTAGGGGTTGCAATTCTGAATACCTCTACACCTACGAGAGGGTTTATTAGTTAGTTTACAGAATTTATACCCAGAAATCTCTTATGGTAATACCAAGTTTATTTAATATTGATATCAAGACTAGTAATTACAATCGAATATTAGAATATACTTTGTATATTCGAATATTTGTTATAATATGTAAAGGCATTCACTGAGTGAAAATTGTAATTTGGTGTCAAATTATATCACGATGTTAAGTATTTTGTTTGTTTAAGACCATCATTTTTTTCCATGTCCGCTCTCAATGTGGAGCATATGGCATTCTAATGGATGTATCTCAACAGATTTTTTTCAAAGTGAGTACTAGGGAAAGAAGGATAAGGCTAGAGCAGGATTAGTGGTCGACTAATCGCTATCGCTACACCCGGTTGTTGAAGGATCAGAAGGATGGGAGGAGAGGAAAATCATGTGGATTTACATCACAAGCACCCAGTCTTCGATCACAATTTTGAATTGAATAAATTTCAAATTCACTGTGATCTGACCGGGAATGGAACCCAGACCTGCGTGATCGGAAGAGCAAGCTCTAGCCAACTGGGCTACAGCAAGCGACAATACTCACACAAATACTCACACATAACACGCGATGGCAGTTAAGTAGTTTGTGCTAAAAAATACATTGAATCAGGGCTATTTATACAAATCTAAACAAGACAAAAAAAGGTGTAACAATTTTGATAATTTAAGATTTCGACTGAAGGTGCTTGGTGGAATTTCAATATTAAATTTGAATCGTGTTTATATAAACACGAAACATTCATTTACTAAGCGTCATTTCAAGTTCATCCGTGCACTTGAACGCCGAAAGCCGAAACCAGGGTCGTTAGTGACAAAATCTGTGAGAATGTACATAGAACGATTCAAATTTAATTTTGATAATATAAATATGAAAAAACTTTAAAGATTTGACAAAATACGATTAAGTGACATTAAACTATATATAATTAAAATGCATAAGACTTGTTACATATAAATCATACAATTTTGAAATTTACATTAAAAAACAATTGAGTAAACAAGTGAATAAAAAAAAAAAACAGGTATATCTGAAATAACATTTTTTATTTGATAATGTACTATGAGTGAAACCGGTCCTGATCTTAATATTACTATAACTTATAAAGAATGTTAATCTAACATGTTTTTGTTTATTATAATAATATTAATTTAATTACATATAAGGCTATCATCCATATAACTATACGTTACAAATACAATATAGTGTCTTTAATTACCCGAAAATAAACAACCATTATTTATAATGTATACATACATTTAGTAGTCAGCCATTGTGGTTTAGTTAGTAAGAGGTTGGCTCCATCGAACAGGCGGATCTGGGTTCAAGTTCTCGTAAGGTAAGTGTAATGCTTGGATTTTTTCAATTTAAATGTGAGATCTTAGACATGGGTGTTTGTGATGTCAATGACCATGTCTTGACCTCGAGTGACATTTCAATTTCAAACATTCGACACATTGATATAATCTGTTATGCCAAACTGTATCTATTTTTTAAATTGTTTAAAAAATGAATCCAGTTCATAAACAATGTTTGTAAGCGAATATGCCGATGATAGCACACATGTTACAACCAGTTTTCAAAACAATTTATTTATAATCATTTCCAGAAAGATATGTGTAACTATTGCTCAATTGATGTTATTATTAAGGAATATAATTCAGACGTAACTATCCGAGGGCCCTTCTCAAATATTAAATGTCAGTTGCCAGCGTGACTTGATTTTTAGAAGTGTTATTGATTATAGTAATTAGCGAG
Organism: Himalopsyche anomala; assembly: GCA_031772345.1. NCBI lineage: Eukaryota > Metazoa > Arthropoda > Insecta > Trichoptera > Rhyacophilidae > Himalopsyche > Himalopsyche anomala. Next base: position 22,686,218 of record CM062825.1, on the reverse strand, counting down.
TGCGCAAGAGAACTTATACGAGAGCATTCCTCACAAAATTAGCCATAAGTATTTTCACAGTTGTACAGAGATCTAGTTTAGCAATAGGCATGCAATGAAATGTGTAAACAAGATTGATCACGTTTAGTTTCAAAAAACGTGTTTACAAACGGGAGATATTTTTATAAACACATTTTTACTTGCGCTAAATATACAGCGAAAATGTTAGCCTACGTGTTTAGTTGACTTTTGATTGAGAGCCATATTTATATGGTGTTGTAAAAAAAGACAGAATGTTATTTTTAAAAAGTCGAACCAACATTCCATATGGCATATTTCAATATCAAAATGATATAACGACTGGGAAACGTATGAATCCCCATTACTCATAAACATTGGTTTTAAGCATATTGTGACCAGAGAACTACAAAGTTCTAAGTGTATTTTTTAGCGAAACTGCTGAAAGATTGCTGAGAAGATTGTCTTATATTTTAAAACTATTTTATTTATCGTTATAAACATTCAAAATAAGCAATGAATAATTGAAGTATAGATTTAATATAAGGTACCTATATTTTGAAAAATATTATTTTCGTGAAAACTTGCCTACTTGCTTCCACCTTATAAAGATGCGATAAATATCATACCACATACGTAGTTGAATATAATATAAATATCACGTCGTAAATAAATAATGATAGATAAAATAAAAAAATCTAATAAATATGTCTAATTTCATTCAATGAAAGATTTGTATGAAATGTCTGAATTGAATGAGCATTGAGTCGATCGTATAAATAAGTCTAGACATAACGAGCTCAAACTGTTTTTTCTGATCAAAATTACGTCAAAATTTAAGTGTATTTATTTTACGATGAATAGGGTCAGCAATACAAAAACACGATTCCGGGATTTTTATATATTTGGAAATATCAGCATTTAACATATTATACAGACGTCAAAGCAAAAACATGTTAACTATCAAAAGATATTTTTTTATGTATATTTAGACATTTTCAAATAAATTTGACTTGTAAGTTTTTTAGTGACAAAACTTTTCGATTTTTTTAAAGATATGCGGTGGAAATCGTGGATAAAAAAAAAGATTGCAAACACTATTTATTTATTTTTTTGAGCTTTCAGATACATATTTTTACAACATAATATTCGTTTAATTTCATGGGGTGGTTGGTACTTGCATACAGGTCAAAAAAGAACTGCTAAATTATATTACATGAGATCGACACTGCAAGTGGAATGACATTCAAAAGATGTTACATTATTTAAATTTGGTTAACTGTGGGTTTTTTTTTGTCAATTTAAAAAACATTCCATTTTAAAAAAAATATTGTTTGATTATTTCGTAAAAATATTTGAGGCCTATGGTTTCATCCTACGTATTGTATACACGATATAGATGTATGGCAAGAGCATGTTAATTACACTTTACCACGTTACCGTCGTTATTAATAACTTTGTCTTTAAAGAATACTGCAATTAATATGTTTAACACTTATAAGTTTCATATGTTATGGTCATTTTAAAACACTAATGGTTAGTTCATTCGAAATAGCACACGAAAGTAAGTACATGTCGTAAGTAATTGTCAGTTAACATGTTTTGCGTTACAATTTCAATATTATAAATGCAAATAATATAAAAAATTGAAGCCCTGATGCATCATTTTTAAGGCACCATCGGATTTCCAATTCCGATTTCGACTACACAGCCCTGTTTTTACACGAAGAAAAAATCGTGAAAAAAATACAGCCGTGAAAAAAAATTAAGAGAACCGGTGAAAAAGAGGAATCGGTGTAAAAATGGTCTGAAAAAAACAAGGAAATCTGTAATTACTATCTGAAACGTTATTTTCTTTTTGCCGAGTAAATATTACCCGGTATGGCAACTTATTGTTAAATCCCGCAAATGTTTGTCATGTTTTTTGCCATCCCTGTTAAAGATAAAAAAAAATCCCAATTTTTGTTTACGAAAATCATAAATTATATTTTAATCTTCATACATAGTACATAGTATAGTAAAATAAAGATTGAAGTGAATAAACTCATAAACGTATACAAGTAGCTCTCGCACAAATCGTGCAATAAACGTTTCATCTCTACCTAGATGGCTATAAAGAAATTTTAACACAATGCAACAAATCACGCGATGAGTTAGAGTAAGAACTCATTCACAAATGGAGGAAATTAAATGAACATTTTATAAAAAATAATTTATGAACCCTTAAAGGAATAATTATATTTAATATAAATCAGCCCAAATAAGTCTGAGTTCTAGTGCATGTACGGTAAAATATGTCAAATATATTTTATGGGTGTTGGTGATTTATTTTCTACGCGAATTGATCTCGAATAAAAATATAAGACCTCATCAAAATTATTTCATTACATTAAAAAAAATACATATATCATAAAACGTTAATTAAAAAAAACCTTTGTTTTGCGATAATCGATATTTTCAAATATCATGAAGCGAAAAGAAATTTAAAAAGGCAGTAAACAATTTTTTGACAGTTCAAAAACGTTTAGTCATCTTATCGTCTTTAGGTAGCCGTAGAAATAGGAAATCTGTAAAACTAAAAAGCGTTAAGTCATATTTAGGTTTTCGCCAGTAATAACAGCCCACAAAATATACTGAGTTCGAATTTCTTCTTTAAATATTGAAACAAATAAATTTAATATGAGTCAGCATGTTTTTTGAGACTATAAAGCGTGCTTAAATCTATCAATTTGCATTTAGACTTCAAAACACACCATTTTTGACTTAACGTTTTCTGGCAGTATACCGACGAATTATCTTGTACGTATGAGTTTCAAATTTTTAACTTGTAAGTTCTAGCATCGGGTAAATCAACGAGAAGCATATTAATGCATTTCAATTTGTCAGCAAGATCTGTTGAACGTCAGGGGAGAAGAATCGTCTCTACAGGCGTCCAAAAAAGACTTGATCAATGATGTCGGCACTCGGCAGCATCAGGGGAGCTGATTCTTTATTGCGCGTGCGCCAGCGGAAGGTCTGATTGATGATGGCCGTGACAAAACGTGATTGAGCAGTTGCAGCTTTGCTTGTTAAAAGACTTGAATGCAGTACGTAAAATACCTGAGCTACGTTTTAAGTCAATATTAAGAGACTTGCCGCTGAAATCTTATAATACTACATTCAACAAACAACCCATAATAGCAGCTGCTTCTTTTGATTTTTTTTAAACATCGTCACATTGATGTTTATAATTGCAAGAACGAAGAAAATACGATGCATTTTGTCAAAATAATTATATCGCTAATATCCGTTTATGTGGAATAAAAAATACTCAACGGTAATGCAATAACAATTCAATTTAAATATGTGTGTACTGTGCCGCTGTGTAGTGGGGCGGGAGCACTAGGGGTCGGCGCTCCCATACATGTTTCTAACCTTTTATAAATTTTGCGATAAACGTTTATTTTTACGTAAATATAAAAAAATGATTTAATTACCCACCATTTAAATCAGTAGGCATTACCATCATATAACAGTTTTTTTACGATAATCACATGTAATATCAAAGACCTACAGAGATATAATCAGTTCAAGTTCATCCTTGTATTTGAGCGCCTGGAAATGCCGACAGGAGAAACAAGTGAGTGTAAAAAAATAAATATATTAACATTTAATATTACCTAACATGTCCTTTTTAATTTTAAATACATTTCCGCTCTCAATGTGGAGCATATGGCCTCCTAACGGAGGTACATATCTACACAGATTTTTTTCTATGAGTAACTATGTTACTCAGTTGCTCAACCTCTCTTTTTTATATGAATAGGACAGGACTAGTGGTAAGCTAATCGCTCTAGCTACGCTCGTTAAATTATATCAATATTGATATGTTTAGTTCGACAAGAATGACATAAATTTGATTGTGAAGTCGAAATAGAGTTGTTAACCGATTCATACAATTCTAGTAGATAAATATACTTTGATATTTCTTCTATATCTAGATATCAGTAGTGTTAAACAATACTTTAAAAAAATACAACACATTTGTGATAAATATTCTTTCTCAAAAAAAATAGTCGTTGTACGTTATAAATATGGCGGTCAGTGAACAGCTGATTTTATTTTTTCACCTTCGAAATCAATATTTATATTTCAAACTGATTATGCTATAATAAATGCGATTGGAAATGTAAATACAGAAGATTAACTCATTTATTTGACAGACATTTCAATTTCAGTGTTATTTTTGTAGGTTAGGTATACTTCATCTATAAATTTACATACTATTGACTACTGCCAGTTACCATCAGCTGATTTTGTTTTTCAGTCACAAAATAATTGGATACAAACATCATAGTACGATAGTTTCATTAAAGCCACGCCATAAATCTCTCATTGTTTTGACACTGTTCCAAATATTCCGCGAGCCTTTGCCAACGATAATATTTGAATCAGATATGTAATTTTATTTATGCGGCATTTAAAAACCAACTAAATGATGCTGGTGCAACAAAATAATGTAATTATCGTATTTTATCTGAAATTTACGACACGACAAAAAACTGTGCTTTTTTGAAAATTTGTTATTTAATTATGAGCTCATTAATTTATCCTCATTCCCTCAAAAAAAGTATGACAATATGTCGTCCAGTGTGCACAATTTTAGTAAAACTTATTTTTCCAAAAATGTGCATTCATATTATAGAAGTCTTTTTTGTTTTAAGGAGCAATATGTAACAGAAATTTATTTGTATTTCATTCACAAATTAAAATTACGATCAACCTTTCTCTGTCTTACAAATTCGTTATTTTGCATGCTGAACGTTTAGTTGTCAGCATCTATTTTTGCTGAGACGCTGCAAGACAGCTATATAACATGATATACCGTATCCTAGTACATATTGCTATCATGCAGTCATTATACAGAAAACGGAAAAAAATATACTATTTTATTAATGAAACGTACAAAAACTATCAAACAAAATTTAAGTAATGAAAAGATCAAAGATTAACACTAATGTTGAAATAACAGTAATATTGTTTAATTTAGATGCTTTATTAAGCATAACTTTAATGCTTAATAAAGCAAATCTATTCAAAAACACTTTAAAGCAAATCTATTCAAAAACAGATAGATTTAAATTACTGAGTAAGGAATTTCAGGTACAAGGTCGCAATTTTAAAGTAATCGGATATTGTAGAATGCATTTATTATATTTGGCATTGCTATTTATTTCAGCTGTCTCTTTAGTAGCATTTTGTATAAAAAAAGTGTGCAATTTAAATGTCATAAATATTTTCTAGAAAGATATACTTTATAAGAATGGCAACAAATCAACGAAAATAAATATGCTGAATAAAGAGTGTAAAATTTGTATTCAGAACTTACAGATGTTCGCGCCATATAAATCTTTCACTTAAAAGGAACGTCAAAATATGTGTAAAAACTGTATTTTTTTACGCAGATTCTTTTTTCAATTGAAAAAAATAGTTTATTATTTAAGACGTATAGCGAAAATGTTTGGTACGAAATAATGAATGGAAATAAACGTCTTGCTGTATAAAGAATGATAAAAAAATACACTTCATTTAAAAGCTTGATGAAAGAAGGTAAAGGTTTTAACAAGATCAATAGATCGCGTTCTGCAGTGCATAAAATCAGTATAAATATTCGAAAATCGAAAATCGAATTAAAAAAATGTATTTTTTACGCAGATTCTTTTCTGAATTGGAAGCATTAGTTTATTATTTAAGACTTATAGCGAAAAATTTTGTTACGAAATAATGAATGAAAATAAACGTTTTGATGTATAAAGAAAAAATAAAAAATACACTTCATTTAAAAGCTTGATGAAAGAAGGTAAAGATTTTAACAAGATCGCGTTTTGCAGTGCGTAAAATCAATACAAATAGAAAAAATCAATGGTTAATATTTACTTAAACTTAATTTATATAATAAAAATAATTATCTCTCATAATTTCTTGTAACACTATAAAATAAAGATTGTAGAGAAAATCATTAGAAATAACAAATGTGCTATAAAGGTGTGTCTGAAAATAGTCACGTGTTGCGAAGAGTGAATGGTGGCATTTTTGACTCTCTAATACAAAGCTAAATTGGGCTAAACGCTTGTAAAGTACTAGTGACTAGTAGCTTGTAATGTAGTTTTATTAATTTCAATGGATATGGATGTCAATGGATAATAGATATTTTCGATCATAAGTTACTAATTATAATTCATTAATATTTATTATATATAAATACTATGGTAACATTTCAGTTACCTATTGATTTATATCAATATTCAAAGGGATATTTTGTATGTAAGCTTACAATTAGATATCATTACACTATATTCATATTCATTTTATAGAAGTGTATTTTTAAATATCCAGACTGAAAAAAAAGTCAGCCTTTTTTCAATGTTGACTTCGCTAGTATTTGACAATTATTTACACAGTCAGTTTTTATGACAGACCGCAACTGCCGATGCTGGAGTGTGTCACCTGACGTCAAATGTACCAAATACCAATGGCATAGTGTTGTATGAACGATTGTGTTCCGCAAAGCCCAAAAAGAAAACTTACATCTTTAAAAGACAATCTGGGTCACTTACTTATTTCCAAGACGTATCTTATGGACGACTGCCAAACTCGCTATTTTAAAATTTTACCCCACTGAACTGAAAAACTACACATCAATAGAATAGTTTTTTTGCACTTAATAAAAACTATCCGCTGCCACTAACAGAAAACCTCTTATAATTATTTTTAATGGCACTGTTTTTATGTGAATGGGTTTTATTACACTTCCAACACTGTCATTGTAAACATTTAAATTTAGAAACTTATTTCAACAGAACAGTTCCACTGACAGCTAGAACATTTTTTTGACCACGTGGAAAAAGTTTTCTCACGTCATATTAGTAAAAGTAGTGCAAATTTACATCGTTACAAAAAATGGTTTAATAATATTAAAATTGCAATACGTATTTACAGTGGAAAACACAAAAGAATGGCTTTATATGATATGTATATTAAAACAAGGAACACTTTTATTTTCACTTTTAATTTCAACTAAAGTTCACTTCACTAAAATTCTATGAATGTTTATTTTACGTCATCATTTTAGTAATCGCTCAATTTTTTGTATAAGCAAACATGAACACAGGTTTGCATATAATTAATACATCACGTAAATAATTTACGCATGCTACCTATATGACGAAAACAGACGAAGATTTTCACAGTCGTATACGGTTCACTGTGTTTAACACTTATTACAAATACCACAGTTTTCCGAGAATTTTCTCGCAGCGGAAAGCTCGGTAGGCGAGCGTCTGGTGCCGGTGGGTCGGGCAGTCGACGGACGCGGACGCCGTACTGGCATTTCGACGCCAAAAGCTCGATCGGCGTCCTCAGAACATCAACACTTGCGGTCGTGTTCAATTTTCTACACGCGTGAATAGCTGACAACGAAATTTTGACTATTTGAATTTTTTTTCACTCAATGTCACTGACTTATAATGTATATAACATTATCTAAATTTATGGACATGATTCAAATGTGTGTTCAACAAACATTTACAAGAATAAAAGCTATTATTCGATAAAGAAAATAATAATGAAAACGAAAATATCAATAAGACATTAATATATTTGTTGATATAGGTAACAAATATTTATTAAAATATTTTATACATAATTCCATGAAAAAAAAATCGCATAATAGGTTATAAAGAGAAAATTTATGAATTATCTCGCAAGCCAACCAAGAATAAGTAAAGGCAGCTCTTATATTCATGAAATTATATTCAATTCAACCTAAGCTTTTACCTATAACTGAAAATGAATAAAACCTACTAATTTATTATTATGGATTTGTAAATATTGAAAAAAAGTTGCGAAAAAATTATCATTATAAAGTTACTGATAGCTAACATCTAAAAACAAAATACAGCGGCTTAACGTAGGTATAAACATATCACTTTGGTAGAAAAAATGTTTGTCGTGGTATGCAAAATATTACTTGATATAATGAATTTACAGTTTACAGAATTTTTCAACAGTTCTTTTCGTGGCTGCATTTTTATCTTAAGAATGCTCGCGTTTAAATAATTACCTACGTTCGTTTTCTTTTTTCTCGATGATAGTGATCTCGCATGCCCTGGTTTCTCATGTCAACTCTTTCCTCCATTTCATATTCTTCAAGATTTAATAAAATCTGATAAAGATACAAAGTTTTAGATTCATAAACACTGATAACATTTCTTTAAGCTACGAGCAGAATTAAATTTCTTCGGCAATTTTTATGACGTATGGCAATGGGCCACGCTTTCCGTAAATTGCTTGTAATTCCGTATATTTAAATAGTATGTTTTTCATTCAATAAATATGGTTAGGAATAGAAATTCGCTTTTATGAAAGTGCTCAATACTCACGCAATGTAATATTTTAAGAAAGATTTGGAAGCTTGGAAGAATAAAATAATATGTATGCAAATATTATGTACGATATTTTTGACGCCGAAAAAAAACTGACTTCGACAACAAACAAAATACTGAATAATGAATTCGCACTGTATTCCATAAAAAAACAACCATTGTATAGAATAGATTAATTACCCTTTATTTTGACTATAATAACTTTTACAATTATCTACCATGTGAAGATTTTATGAATGTAAAAAATATAATTTGAAAACTTATAGTTTTCGATAAAAGCAATTAGTATGGAGAGAAAAAATGTAACTTAAAGCAATTTTGTATTGCACTACGATTTGTTTATTATGATGTTTCGTCGGTTATAGGAAAGTAAACTAATCTATAAGTAACGTTTTCTGTCGTTTGACAACGTTAAACTTCATAAAAGTAATTTACCAAATAAGTTTTAGTGTTGAAAATGCACATTGATTTATTTGTAATCCAGCAAAGCTGCACTAAAGAAAATTCAATAAGATACTTTTAAAGATGTATAAAAAAATAATTAAAATTAGAAATCAGTCACACACGAAGACAAAGAAGATTTCAGGTTCGCTTTCTTTGGACTAACACATTATTAAATAAGTCAATTATTGGATATAAAAATCGCGAATTAAAAACATCGCCAATAAATTTTGGCAGATTTGATGTCAATATAAATTAAAATTTCGAAACTAATGCTTAACTACTTTAATATATTGATCGACGGTTTAGTTAATTAATAACTTTTACTAGAAAGTATAACACCGCTCTTATTTTTTAATATTACGTAGATGTTTTTTAATTGAAAATATGATGTTTGTATAATAAGTTATGACTGCTCGGGTGTGTTGGGTTAATGTAAGTACTTGAGATGAAAATCGTGAATATGTACATATGTACGAGTACATCTTGTAGTACGAAATTAGAATAACTTTATTATTTTTTGTTGAGCGTCATCAGCAAGCGTTCTCATAAAATCAAATGAATGTTTACGCAGAAACGAGATGCCAAATAACTCACCAATGAATTAATAATATTTAAATATTCATCTTGTAAAATTGTGTGATGTAATTTTAAATCTGAATCACGATTACAATAAATCAAATCATTAATCGCTACACAACATTACATGATAGTCCAGTACCTATATGTTTACATCTTTATGCACTGGAACAGCGATAAATTAATAAATATAATCAAGCCAATGACAAACAAATATCACCCTGACAATTAATAACTAAGACCGTTGCAAGAAGCTATGTAATTAATTATACATAATTACTTTAATTTTCTTTAAATAATCCCATATTTGTTATTGTTCCGGGAAACACTAAAGTAAAATTATAACATTTTATGCTATATTTTTCAATATATGTAAGTTAGGATGCTAGAATATATGAAAAGATGTATTGTATAATATATCTCGCCTAAGCCACTATCTTCTGTAGCTTTATTAGTATATAGGTTAATGTAGGTTTAAACATAATTCTGATGAGGGCGTAAGCTGATATAGCTATCAACTATAATATAATATTTGTAGAGTAGATAAAATACTTTGAATAAATTTACTTGTGTGTTTTTTTATAAACACATCCACACGCTTGGTGCAAAATAAAGTATAATACAGAATAAAAAAATGCATTGAATATTCTTAATTGACAAGACAATTATTTTATAGGTACAGTGAACAATTGTCGAACTGCCTTGACCGTATTAGTGCTATGCTTTTTTTGCAAGTATATTTGTAAATTGTTACAGATACTTTGTGTTATTAGATAAAAAAAAATAACTTGGACCAATATCAGCCAATTTTTATGATTCTTATTGCAATTAAACAAGTAAAAAATGATATGTTATTCTTCTTATAAAAAACTACACATTTACAACTACTAAAAATATAAAATTATCTCGCTTCACAATTGTGTTTTCTCAGTCCATGTTAGTCCCTTTTTACAGCGAGTACATATGAGGTTGGATCGCCTTATCTCATTTATTTTGCTGCACACCATATACTGACGTAAATTGTGCCCGGGAAATTTTTATAAGCATTTTTTTCATGGGCGAAGCTGGATGTATCGGTTCACTGGTTCTGTGAACCATCCATTCTTTTTCAGTATCTTCTTAAAAATATCGATATATACTTAAGGGTGTATTTAAACATGATAAACAAATAAAGTTTCTAAGACACGTGCCAATCTCAATACATCGCACTCCAATAGATCACGTGCGCTTCCAAGGACCGACAAACGCACACTAAAGAACGCAGCGCCTAAGCGCCTTGTCGCACTTTTCGTGACAACCTCTTACAGCGCGGTAGCGCTGCATAGCACTCTAACGAGTAATGTCAATCTTTTCCAAGCATATGTAAAAAGTATTTTTTTTAAATATAAAAATAGTAAACTGATCGTGTATGAATTCATTAAATTCCAATGAAGTACCCATATTTTTTTTTTATTCAAATGGTTTAAATTTACACATCAATCGATACAGTCGGGTGCAGTGGTTAACTTTGTTGGCTTCCGTTGCGAGTTCAAGTCCAAATACAAGCTGCATTTTTCAATCGATTTAGCCGATTTCGATGTTTGTAATGCATAAAAAATCTCTTCCACCTTTCAGATTATAAAATAATGGGGGGTAGCGAGCGGGCTTAGCTTATCGATAATCATGTCCTATAGCCCATTTCTTTATATTCCTATTCTCTTGGATAAAAAAGGTTGAGCAAGTGAGGAACACGTTGTTCTTATAGAAAGAATACCTCCATTAACCTTTAAACGCCCGCGCGCTGTGCTTAAAAGGAGTAGCACACTGCCCGAGCATTTTTTCGCGAAATATTCGCGACAAACGCATCTGTTAAAAAAATTATATCTCTAAAACTAGTCATCCTATTTGAGTAAAATAAAAAGAATTATCAATATAAAAGAATGTTTATAATTTACAAAAGCTTTTTTTGTATTTTTTTAACATTTTACAAATTAAAATAAAAGAATTAAAACGATTAAAATAGTATTATCGATTATATTATTATATCGCAGATGCTTATATTACTCGTATGACAAAAATATTTATCGAAACCGAAAATAAAATTATGGATCGGTATCTCAAAAACATTATTTATGTTAGCTTATATTCATATCTTGAATAATATTATCATAAATCAGTGTTATCCGATAGCGAAATGAACCATAATCAACGGTCCCGTACGGGACCATTGGGCGGATAAAGGTTAAGTATCTCACATTGTGAGCGAACTTGGAAAAAAAAGATTATTCATGTTTTTAAGTGGAAGTGCAGCATTATATTTATACTTCACTTGTCATGAGATATACAAGTTTCAGTACCTCATAAAATCATATATTATTGTTCCGAAAACTCAGATTAAACAAACTCTGGTGTATCTTTCATATTATATTGCGAGTTGTGACAGTTTTTCATGCGAACGCTGGCATCAAACAATCTGTCGTAATCGTTTGTTGACTTCAGACAACACAAGCAAGGAGTACCAACATAATAATTTTATTCTCACTTTGGCTTTTGTTGTTCTTGTGCAGTTCGGTAGTTACAGAAATATCTACAAGTGCCAGCTGCTCGCCACTTCTTCGCATACCGAGTGACTAATTTACATCAGCGGCTGACCGGGCAATGCAGGAGATCGATCGTTCGGTTTCGGTTTCGGGTCATAAGGAATCGGAATGAATTAACTTTTTGTTGTTGTTTATAATATAACTTTAGACTTTTTTTTAGATATAAACAAATACTAAATATTAATAAATATCAAAAAATTAAGTTCTACAATAATTTAATAAAAATTGATTGAAGTTTATTTTAAACATTTTTTATTTGACAGCTCAGCTCAACAATGTAAAATTTATTTATTTTGTGATTTACCCTTCCTTACACAACCAATTAATTTGTTATATGTACTATAATGGGCCCATTAGAAGTGAAGTGAGTCAACTAGTAAAATGGTAAAACTTTTTCTTGGACTTTTGAGTACTATCATGTCTTTAATTGGTGCTTTAGTAGATTGAATACTTTTATTTCACGGAGAAACACTATTGCAATGTGTATTATAACCTGGACTGTGGAGTCGGAGTCGGAGTCGTGAAAAATGAGCGGCTCGATTTTTTTTTGAAAAATATATTTAATGATCTGTATTTAAACAAAATAGTCAAAAAAGTCTTGACATTTCATGCTTGGCTGACTAAAGATGATCTGATTTTGTACATACATATATATCGGTTAATATGAAATTATCGGAAAATTTTCTCGGAGTCGGAGTCGTTAATTATCACTTCACTCACTTCACTTTTAATGGGCCCTATTAATGTGTGTATCTTACCCCCATGCATACGTCCAGTAGAAAAAAAACCTTAAGTTAAGTAATCAAATCAATTTTTAGTTCATTCTCAATTAATAGCTTAACGATATTTTGTCTGAAGATTCATTTGAAGCAGGTAAAACGAGTCACAATTTGTTACAAAATCCGTAAGATAGCAAAGTTATCAAATTTCGTTTATATTGATTGAAAGCTATTTTTTCCTCACGACATCTTAAATAAGTTTTGATATTGTATCAATATTTTTTTGTATCTAAGATTCAACAAGAATTGTGTAGAAGAGAGTTTTTGCAATGGGTCGTGTAATCAATATTTTAAGCTCGTGCACTATTTTTAAACCAACTTGAAATGTTTTTTTTTTCAAATTATGATTTACTGGGTTCGATTCCCAGTCAGATCACAGTGAATTTGAGAATTATTAAATTCAAAGTTGTGATCGAAGACTGGGTGTTTGTGATGTCAATTCACATCATTTCCTCTTCTGCCATCCTTCTGATTCTTTAATAACGGGGTGTAGCAATAGCGATTAGCCAACCACTAGTCCTGTTAGCCTTATCCTTCTGTCCATACTACTCACTTTTGAAAAAAGTGAGGTTGAGCGACTGAGTGACAAACAGTTCTCGTAGAAAAAATTCTGTTGAGATACCTCCATTAGGAGGTCATATGCTCCACATTGGGAGCGGACATGGAAAAAAATACATAAGTCTTTTGTGGTGATGTATTTGTTCCTCGAGTAGATCTCAGATAATAGAATCCATTCACCCTATATAAGCGAATTTGGTGCAGTGTGCGTTTTTTTAATTCTTAGTAGTTAATAGTAACTATTGCCAACTATGGGAAATGTTTGTTCAGTGTTGTATCAAACTTATTAAAAAATATATTTATATAATTAATAACGATCCAGGAAATAAAACAATCACATAGTATTAATTTTGGATTTTTATTGCTCAAGATATGAATTCGAAATCAGTTATTCTGACTAAAAAACATTCAATATGTACAGATTTCAGCAATATATTTTTTAAAATTACTAAAATTAGACAGTCGGTTCCATAAAGTTCATTTACTATATAACATTGTACAATAGTTTATAAATATAAAATGGTTATTTGATAATAATATAAAAGGCCGATATCAGAAAAACATTATGTCAAAGATAGTGTTTGAAAACAGAACTAAAGCGTAATATTAAGCTTAAGATTGTTTCGAGTCTTATGCGCTAATAAACAAAAAAAAATATTTTAAAAGGTTTTTTCTTCTGCATGTCCACGATATAAAATAGATTTCAATCATGTCGTCGATTCCTAAAAATATTGTATGGTGCTGCAGACTAGGGTATCCAATCCCGGAGCCTTTTTCCAATCCCGGGATTTCGGGATTGATAAATTTTCAATCCCGGGATCCCGGGATGGTTCCCGAGGAATTTGAAATCCTCAATTCCCTATACTTTTTCCCAAGATTGTCACAAAACCTCGTTTTTTTTTTTAGCTCGCCGAGGAATTTATCCACAAAATCCACAATTTACCAATTTCGTCTCACTTTTCAGGATTTACTCAAAATTTCTCAATTTTGGGATCAAAAAATTGAACGGGATCCCGAATCCCGGGATTGGATGCCCTAGTGCAGACTTCTCGAAATACCCCAAATTATATAGCGAGGCTTTTATATCCAATGTATGTATTAACGGCATCCGACCAAACCGCCGGGACATTCCCGCCAAAACAAGGTCAACACCGCAGGCAAAAAATAAAAATATATAAAACAAGTAACAAGTCACAACTCACGATAATCAGCGAAATTTGAGATTTAGTCTAAATTGTGTCTGAGTGTAAATATATCAAATTAAACGAAAGACAGCAAAAGATAGTGGCATTGTGTGGCAGTATTTCTAATTTAGAATATTTATGACATAACATTGTCTTATTCCTGATTTGTAGTATTGGCCGTGAACGGCTTTATTTGGCGGCAATGTCCCGGATGTTTTGTCGGCACTCTGTCGTAACACTATATTTGACAGAAGAAATTCCAAAATTGAATTACATTATTTTTTATTTGAAATGTTTGATCCTCAGAAATTTAAAGAAAAACATATACTTTGATGTAAAAATATATGCATATACCATATACGTATTTTCGTTAGTACATTTAATTCGTATTGCTGTTCAATTTTGCAAATTCTTAATATGGTTTTACATCAGATGGTTACATAAGATAATTTTTCTCACGTAAAATTCAACATTGGTATATTGTAAAGTTCTCCTCCAAACAATTATATTTGAGGTTATGTGCAACGTATGATACATTTTATTACATAATTAAATTAAAGTACAATAAATAATGGTTTTCATTAGTTTTCACAACCTTTACAGAATTTTATGGATCGCTATCGAAATTGAAGGCTTAATAACAATTAATTACTAACCTTTCACTAAAATTTAAATGGAGAGTATGTAGAATATGAATAATAAATACAAACAACGTTTACATGCCAAAAAAAATAAAAGATTTGTTTTTATTTATTATCATTAAAATACTATTTTATTTTCGTTGATGTAATTTGAACAATTTATTATGATAAGCATTTTTTTCTTAATACTAAAAAGATAAGAATTTGATTTTATCTACTTAATAATAACTCTTACAAATTAAAAACATATAAGTAAAATTTTAATCCGATTTTTTAAAAGTTGTCGAGGAATTACATAATGTAGATACTACATACTATGTATTTACATTTTAAATAGGTAAATAATGAAAGATCATTTCTGTGTTCGATGCAGAAAAGACTCGTGTCATTGAAAAAAAAAACAAAAAACAGTTGTAAATTTTTGTTCTATATATATATATATTACCTACAATTAATTGTTTTGATTTTATTTTAACAAAGAAATAAAATTTTATTGCTATTTATATTCTACAACTAAATTTATAAACTTCGTAAATTTTGAGAGGTAAGCAAGTTTTATGCACTGTGACCTATTAAGGGACTTTCTATCTAAGCAATACATACTACTTTTGATTACTTGACAATGCTTACTTTCTGAGCAAAAATGTTCTTATCAGCCGACAAAAAGTTGAGATTTAAATGTAACAGAGATAATTAATTATAATATTAAAATAATTAATGATGATGACTTCCGAAAATTCAAAATATATATATATTCCCACAATTTTCTACAACAGTAATAATTTCGAGAAGTTCTACAGAAAAGTGGTATGTAGTTTGACTGAAGGAAAATATCACAATGATAAAGATTTCAACAAAAGCAAATAAAATTTTAATTTCGAAAAGAAAGCTTGCCTAGAATATTGCTCTGCATCATACCAATTCAAATATTATTGGTACATAGCACGCATCGTCACTATTCGATATTTACAAAAAGCGATGTCTGAAGATTACTATGGGAGCTGATCTACTCCAGGGAGAAGTCTGCATCATAGAATGGTGACGAGCCTGAATTTACATTCGTCACGTATTCCTCAGAAAACTGAAAAGAAAAAAAAAACATTTTTAATTAAAATAAATAATCCTTTCTGAAATAACGATTGGATATTATAGTGACGTTACAAGGGAATCAATTAATTTCTTATAACACCAAAAAACTATTATTTGGAATAAATACATTTTAATGTATTAATTTATTGAATTTTACTTAATAAAAACACAATATTCCTTTGTACTTTATTATACTTTATTTAATAGGTCAGGACCGGTTTCGCTCATTGCGAGCATTGTCAACTGACTGATCAGTTGACAATGCTCGACAATGCAATGGCGATGCCTTACCACCTATATATGAAGCCTTTCAGGTCTCTGGTCCATCAAATTGGAAATAACAACATTGGCTATTGGTAATATTTTGTCAGATATCTTACCTCTGTGGCGTGGCGCTAGAGGTCAGAGTGCTGTGCCCCCAACGGAACTAATAAAGGACCTCTGTGTCTTCGAGCCCTCTGCTGTCCCCTTCCCGAGGATTGCGCCCCCGAGCCAGCGCGCAGTCTCGGTCGGCCAGGACCTCGACGCACTGACGAGGACGAGCTTTGACTAGCTTGTGGAGTAGAAGAGGCGGTCATCATCGACGGAGAAGGCGCTGATGATGTCGCCGCTGGCGTTGAAGAACCTCCGGCCGATGGTGTTCGAGCTTGAGGCGTTTGTTGTTGAGCTAAGAAAATAAGTTTACATCAATGTTTGACAATACACACGCAGCACAATGATATGAATACGAATACTTCCGAAATACACTAATATACGAATATGAATACACTTACTTCCGAAATTATCTTTTGCATAAGATAAATCTTTATCAAACCTTATTTAATAATTTTAAAATATAAATTGTTCATTATTGTATCGAACATAGTTATTACCTGTGGATGGCTGTTGTCTTCCAAGACCGGCTCGTCTAGAACCTCTTGGTCTACCGCGTCGGGCACCTCTTCCACCCACTCGCCGGGGCCTGATCATACCCGACGAACCGTAAGGGGATGGAAAGGAAACTGCAAAGAAAGAAAAAACACGACAATAAAGACAGTGTCATAATATAACATATAAACAGTAAATCCGTTTCACAACAGCTCATAAGTTTCAAGTACAATTGTAACAGAAGAACATTTACCATCGTTAACAGTTTTTTGACATTTGCCAACAATTTGTTGAAGTTGAATAAATTCACGTTGGAAATACACCCCTTAAATAACACTTATAACGCATACCAAACTGTATATGTGAGAGATAGCCGATGAAATGATTATTCGAAAATCCATCACGCGAAATAAACTCTCATTTTTAAAACTTAGCCGTTTTTTCCACACCAATTTAAAGCCGTGAAAAATACGGGATTAGTGATGCCGGCAAGCTGAGAAATGCACATTTTTATTGCCTTAGATAAAAAAAAAACAGGGATGCGTATTGTAGCTTTAACGGTCATACCAATTTCACGCCCTTTCGCTAATTCAGTTTCAGTTCAGTACTATATAGTTTTATAACCAAAACAAAAATAATTAATTCGGGTTAGTGTGTTGCATGTAATAAAAAATATTTCTATAATGAATCCAAATTAAAGCAATTCAATTTCAACTCCCAGGCAAAATCGCGCGCTTTATGAGAAAACACTTATACCTATTATAACATATCTATTGTATCTACCCAGTAATCGATATCAGGTTAGTTTTTTTTTTCCATTTTGTAAAACTTCTATTTCTAACTTCTACTTCTATTTATAATGTTTTTCACTAACGGTAAGAAGGATTTGACTTTTGGAGATTTATTGATACTATATCAATATTACTAGTGCAGCATAATATACTGAACTTCACAGAAAATTGATGTTAAAGTTATGTGTTGTACCTCGTTAGTCACAAATTTATGATTTAATAACAGTAATCTATAAATAACTTTTAAGCTTTGGGATAATATTTTTATTCTTGTATATACACGATACAAATTATTTAAAAGGGTCATTTTAAGTTTGAATAATTTGGTAATTTAATGAAATACGAAAAAAGCCGTAGATAAAAATCTTGATTCTCAAAAAATAGTTTTATTAATTTCAAAACATCTATTTTGCGTAATTTCACTCAAAGATTAATATCGTAACGATTGTAGCAATCGGCTTCAGAGATGAGTAATATTTCAAAAGAAACATATGATTTGACTTCTATACTGAAAAAAATATATATAAGACAATATACAGATAGACAAGTAAACTTCTAATACTAAACAAAATTATCTAAAAATTACAACAACATTTCAATAATTAAGGACAGTGAACAAACCAAACAGCTTTCGTTTCACCGCTAGCTTAGTTTTAAAAAATAAGCAGGAAATAATATGCACATTTAAATTATTTAAAATCGATTAAAAATAATAAAAAAAAAGCGAAGACGATTACGTTTCAGTTGGCAGCATTCTCGGAAAGTTGACGATACAAAAAAAGCGAACCTCTCACCCTAACGAAAAATACTTTTTGCATCAAAGTATAACGAAAACCATTAAGCTAAAACGAAAATAATTAGACGTCAGCGAGTCTTTTAAAATTTAAAAAAAAAACAACAACAACTTCAAGATAGGGTGGAATTCCATTTATCTCACAAATTCAATTATGAAAATAATTAAAAAAAGTCAAGCACTCGAAAGTCGAATAGATTATACGTGTAAAAAATATTATGTCTCAGGATATCACCTTGATGTATCTTGTGAATTACCGTGTAATTCGTACACGACTGCAGTACAACTTCAGTTATAAACTAATCAAAATTAAATGCAATTAAAAATTACAATACATTTCCCTTCTCTTACGAAGAACACGGTAATGAAAGAAAAATTAAACATGACAACACTGGTGATAACCACGTCGTGAGGACATGGTAGCCGATTGAAACATCACAGCGTTGGGGCTCGAGGAGACGGCGAGAGATGTGCGCCCACGCCTATCACGACAAGGCCAAGTAGCGGCCGTATCTCAAGAGATGCAACAATACGGAACCTGAAGGTACAGACGGGCCGAGGCGGAAAGCCAATCGACCCGACAATGGACTTTCGCGACCCGCTAAATCGCAGCGCCCACGCGACCCTCACGCGACAAGATGTCTCATTCAGTGTAAACGGCCCGACAACGCTTCTCACAAGGACGGTTATTATTCAGAAGAGTTGTAAGCCGCTACATTTAATGCTTTGTCAGCCAGTGATTAAAAACGTGGTTAACATTCGAGGCTTTGTAATACGAACATGTATGTAAGTACATTAGTAAACATTAGTTTCGGTAATTAGTGAGTAAGTCTTACGATCAATTTGGCTAATCAAAAGGTGCTGTTTCCAAACAACATACTTCAAGGTTTTCCCCATTAGATGTAGGCATGTTGTCCATAAATATTTTTAACGATTATTAACTAGTGATAAAGGAAAGAGTCCAAAAATAAATGTAAGTCGTTCTTGTTTAATAAAAAGGCAGAGGGACTATAATGAAAGAATGGAATGGGAAACCAATGTTGTAAAATTAATATGCAGTGCAACCGAGAGATGAACCACACTTCGGATGTTATCCTTCGATGGACGACGGCAATAAAATAAAAAGAATACACATATAATATGAACATTTTGTCTCTTCTGTGTATGCTTACATGATAATGAAAATGTTAGGGATCCGACAAGGCTATATATTAAATTTACCATACAAAATGCTGACAGCTGAATAATGTAAAAACATATATTTTTTTATGTGAAAACGTATCAATGAAAACATTGTGATTTGCTAAAATCAATACAAAGCGTTAAAGATCGATGATAAGGCGTATTTATATCACGAGTAACATTGAAAGAAAATTAAAAATCATCAAAAGAAAAAATGATAGTAAAAGTTGTACGTGCCAATTCAGTGGCAAATATGAAAATGTGCAAATTTTACTGCCAAATTACCGGCTGTTAACTCAATAAGTCAAACAAACCATTGTCGCATCACGATCTCGATATTATCAAGGTAATAAAACATCAAAGGGAATAATATTTCAACATTTAGCAATATTAATAAATAAATCCATTATTATCTTTTATTAGCAGCTTTTACTGAGTATGTTTTAAACGAGAAAAAAAACATGAATTTCGTGACATTTGACAATGAAATCATTCATTTATTTGTGGCAAAGTCAAATAGATCGGTAATTTGACGAAGTTTGCACAGAAAAACACGATTTTATTGAACGATTTTTTTATGATATAATCTATTTGAGATGATAATCTGAGCATTTCATTTCAGTAGATTTTACACACATTTATAATTGTTTACTGTATTACTGACTAGAGAGTTAAGCAGAAATAAATATCAACATAATAAAAAAATAACATTGCTATTTTGACCTTGTTATTGTTTACTGATAACCCTCGATGTATCAATAAAAACTGCAGATCGAGTGTATAAGGTAAGTAAATTAATGACGAATTCACAGTCAAGATCAATTATTTGAGCAATGACAATATTACACTACCAATTAATGTTTTTAAGCTTACGATGTTACTACATAAACCAAATGCTGGTGTTAAAATAAATTAAGAATAATGATTCGTATAAATCAACAGATTGATTCAATTGTAATTTACTCGATAGAACTCTATTATACGGTACAAAATATGAAAGTATTTAGTTCGAGGGGAATTAAAGAATAAAGCCGTTACACACCTATAAAATTTGCCCATTTGATCATTTGGCACTAACATTGAAATTTATCCCAAAGTCCTTCAAAGAGCATTTTTTGACTTTTGTAATCAATTGTGGTTCGCGGAGGTATACGACATGCACCTTCCGATTTGTAGTCAGTATGCTTCTTTAATAAGCAAACATAAATGAATTTACCATTAATTAATCTTACTGCATTCAGCGAGTCTTTCACGAATGCCGTTTCAATATTCACACGCGACCCACCGAAGAAGCGCTTTGTTTTATGTCTTTGAGGAGAGTGAACAGACGTAGCTGGAATGCAAGGCGGCGATCGCATCGACCCAAAGAGCTTCCGCTACGACGGATTTAAAAGCTCTCCGCGGCTTATTCACTGTAGTTAAGGTTGCCATAACTTCAAGCATTAATACGGGACGTTTGTGTTAAATAAATAAAACATGAAATAAGTAGGTGCGAAATAGTTTATTTCAACACGTAGCATAATAAAAAAACCGTGCAAATCTGAGACGAGCAATATTTTAAAATTGTTAATTTTATAATTTTGTTCATTTAATATGAAATATTTCCTAAATATTTGCATTATGGGCTGAAATGGCATATAATTGTTTGAATTGATTTATTATACATGATTTTTGATCAATATGCTTTGAATTTACAAAAAAAACTTTGTTCGTTTCCCTTACGCAGAGTTTAGGGAGAAAACGGGACAAATTACTAATAAGGGACTGAGGAGTGAAATACGTAGACGGTCTCGTATATACGGGACGTATGGCAACCCTATCTATAGTCGAACCACAGCAGCAGCACGGTACATATTATTACATTGATAGGATAAATGAATGTTTTATACAAGCAATACCAATTGATAGAAAACACAACAAAAAAAAAAGCAATACGGTTAGTATTAAATATAACAAACACTATTTTTAGAGCTTCATATTTTTTACCCTATTATAATAGAGATTTGATTAATACAAATTAATACACCAAGAGTTCATGAATTATTATATCCGATCGGCAACAAATAATACAAACATATACCAAAGATCTAGAAGAAGATGGGAACGCATTCCGCGGACAAATGAGTCGCTATTGCAGCTGGGCTTACAAAATTACAGATGACGTTAGAGTTAGTAAGCGCTCCATTTTGAGATGTCTGAAAAACGACTGTACGTTCAGCCGTAGACATAGTTGGATTATTACGCCAAGAAGTAATACAATAATATATTAATTATGCCATTCAATTGATTGTTGAATTAACTAGTGAACAATTATTTTCGGTCAATGAAATTAAAACTCAATATTTCGCAATACAACAGAATACTATCAGAATAAAGATTGAGCTAGGACGGTAGGACCAGACGGGAAGAAGACTAGTTAAAAATATATTCGGGGAAGGAGGGGAGGCTAATTAAGAACAAATAATACTGTCAAAGTTCAATAAACAAAAATGTGGCTTTTAATGAAAGAAGAGAAATAAGTAAGTAATAAAATGTTTACTGTTTAAAACATGTAACCGTCAAAATAATAATAAAAAGTTTTAAAAAATCTCAACTAGTCCGTGGTACACTGGTAAACGTCTTCCGTGGTGGATTTCACGGGTTCGAATCCCAATACGAACAGTATCTTTTCAATCGATTTCTATTCGAAGGCACGGATGTTTGTGACGTCTGAAAACTTCCTCCCAACCTTCTAATTCCAAAACAACGGCACGCGGTGAGAGCTATTGACTAACCGTCAGACATGCTATTAACGCTATCCCTTCTATCCTTACTCTCTGAAAATCCTCTGTTAAGATATCTCCATTAGTGGACCATATGCACTAGCCGCCTGTGTGGTCGAGTGGTCAACGTCATTGGCTTCGGTTACGAAGGGCACGGGTTCAAATCCCGGTGCGGACAGTTTTATAAATTGCTTTTTCGATCGATTTATGAATTTATGATTCATGAACGGATGTATGTGATGTCTTCAATTCCCCACTCCCACCCATTCTATCCTACGAACGGGCGTATCGAGAGCGATTAGCTTACCACTAGTCCTGTCCTAGCCCCATCCTTCTATCCCTACTCTCTTTGGAAAAAGGGAGGTTGAGCAACTGAGTAACAAGCAGTTCTCGTAGAAACACTTCTATTGAGATAAACTCCATTAGGAGTCCATATGCTCAACATTGGGAGCGGACACGGTTTAAAAAAAAATGCACTACATTGGTAGCGGAAATGATTTTTAAAAGATTTCAACGCATAAATAATAATATTCTCTTATGGTATTGTTCTCACATAATATAATATCACACAGGTAAGTGGGTACTCGTTCATTTGAGAAAGAGAATCGTTCTGCGGCAGACGAAGTTTAAGCCGAGATAACAAAGCAAAGCTCATTCAAAAGCACGTGAATAAAGCACTAAATTGACGCTAACAGATTGTGAACAATGGCCGGGACACATGAGAGCAAACAGAAGGGCCCGTAAGGCTCCATGTAACAGAGACAATCAATCAACACCTGAATAAACAGTGCATTTCATAAACATATTTTAGTATTTCAAAACATATCGTATATTGATCATTATTAAAATTCTTTATAGTGCCCTAAAAGCACATACAATATAAAAATTTAAAGCGTCTGAATTCATTTCGTAGATTTCTATAAGCAATACAGTGGAACTTTTCATAACGAGCACCTCTTATAACGAGTAATTCGCATAACGAGAAAAACAGATTGTGAAAAAAATGCTCCCTTAACGAGCGACTTTTCGCATAGCGAGTGACGCAGAGTTTTGGAAAGATCACTTTCACGTCGTTGCTTGAATCAAGATGATTGGACAAGGCGTGGGAAGGGGTTACCAAGAGAACCCTCACTTCACTTTGGAAGAAGCTTTGCCAAGAAGCGTTGTCCAATGTGATTTTGAAGGGGTTGAAAGAGTACCTGTGAAGTCTACAGTCAACGATATTGTATCTTTGGCCAATACCATGGGACTGGAGTGGATAACAAAGATATTGATGCGCTTTTATCGTTTTTGCAAATCGAAATCGCATTCCAGGTTGTTACGCTCCTTAACAATTTATAAGTATGTAATTTTACATTAATACACGTTAAAAATATAAAAAATATTTTTTCCCGTCATGGAACGCATTATTGTATTTTACATTGTTTTATATGGGCAAAATTGTTTCGCTTAACGAGTGTTTCACATGACGAGTAAGATTCTGGAACGAATTAAACTAGTTATGAGAGGTTCCACTGTATATAATATGTAGATTTCAGTATACACTTGAGGTAAATGCGTATTACGACTTTTTTATACATGCAATCTAAAATGCCTCTTTTTTAAGGCGCTGTGAATAAATGTGTACACTTTATATTTTCTTCAGTATGGTAAAATCACAAACTTTGTGATTTCACAAAACTCATACATACACGGGGAGTTGCGTCTACAAAAAAACCCTACTTTATCCCTGTGGCCCATTGTTATACATACGCAATAAATGCGGCCTTTATGACAATTAAGACGGACAGGGCTATTCTATTGTTAAAATTTCGTAACAACGCCATCTTCTTAAAGTCTATGCCAAATAGATACATGAACCGGATAGAATTGTGAAAAATTTAGATCACAGTACAAGTTTTTACGATGAAATTGAAATTCAAAATTATATTTTTATCAGAAAAAAAATATATTCGACGAAGATTAATCTATCTACCAATTCTATAAATTTTAAGCAATCTTACCGATAATCGAAACTGTCTAAAAGAATGGTTTCTTGACTTTCGTGAATAATGAAAAAAAATATATTGAACATAATATTTTAATTTGTATTTTCGAAACAATAATTACAATATATTTAGACACGACAAATTATCAGGGATTAAAAAAACCGGCATCAAAAACAAAAAATAGCATATATTTCGATAAATCCATATATTTAAATAAAAACCATGATATTAATTTAAATTGGACTTAGTAAAAATAAGATTTGCGTAGTCTTGAAACCAGTTTTTTCCAGCAAGCTGAAGAAACAATTCTCTCACTTGGTCAGCATATGATACCTCAAAGATAGAAAGACCCCACTCTATTTCCATCCAAAATATACATAAATAACTTTTGCAAAAAAAAAAAATGCTTGCACTTGAAAAACCGTCCGGAGGTATTATTTGGCCTCGACACACTTAAAAAACACTTCGTGCCGTTATCAATAATCGCGGGAGAATGAAACTTTCCAAACAGTAAACGAATATCTATTATCAGGGTAAATTTGGTTACCACAAATTTATTTCAGGGGCTGGTATGACGAGAATTGTGTTACCAACCAAAATGAGTTAACTTAACAATGACAATATTATGTTGAAACAATGAGGGCTGTGGATTCGTTCAGCGATCTACCCACTGCCAATTCATTGTTATTTTTCAAAGATAGTAAAGTAAGGGTAGAAGGATACGGCTAGGACAGCACTAGCGGTTAACTAATCGCTTTCGCTACGCCCAGTTATTGAATGATCGGAAGGGTGGAAGAGGAATTTTGGGACATCACAAACAACAATGCTTTTAACTATATATTTGTTTTAATTTAAACTAGCGCAAATTTCAAAGACCGTGTGATATACCAGTGCGATCTTCACTTAAATTGATCAAACGTTTTATCGATCATCCACTTCTGTACAGGGCGAATTTTATATAAATAACAAAAAAACAACTACAATATTATATGCGCATGTTAAAATAATTATAGTATTTATGGTGGACATGTGAAATAAAGAGCTGTTAAAATGCTGCCCCACGCGCGCTTAATGTTTCGTAAGTTTTAACACTTGTTCCGGCGAGCGATCTCTCGGCCCCCAGCGTCGCCCGAACGAACTTTGAGGGCCAAGCCGAGAGCTTTTAAAACACACGATAATACTATTGGATAAACAGTGGGAGGCAAGTGGCGATTTGCGTATTATTTTACAAAGTATTTTGAAATGTTTCTCATATTGTACATATTTGTACGCGCAGCAAAGTCAAAATATTGTGTTTCATGTATGAAATATATATGAAACGCAACATTTTCTAACATAATGTCTTGTGCCTAAGAATTTCTCACAATGTATTACAATAATGTTTTGCATTTTTTGTCTATATGCGGTCGATATACATCGTTATGATTAATAAATGATGGGAAAGAATTCCATCGAAAATTATTTAAGAATAACAAACATCCCGAGTTTATTATGTTACGAAGTATTTTTTGATAAAATAACGACCAAATTCGACATGTTTCTTGAAGAGAATGTTCAAATCTAATAATACACCAAGTACTATTAAAATATTCTTTAAAGCCAGTCCTTTGCTCGACATGCGTGTGAATTCCTGAACGATATTTCTCATAGATTTTTTGGCAATTATTATGCGTAAATATATTAGCAAACTGCTAGTCTTGTATCCCACCGAAATTAATTAAAACCATATTTCGTAAAACCATTTATGTTGAGATAATTCTTCAAGGGTCTGGTATGCTGCACACTGGGAAGTATGTGATATTAAAAAACGAATCATATACATATGTATACTAGTGTGGGTAATCTATGATGGTGAGTTATTTTATTGAGATAACTTGTTTTTTTTTGAAAAATTTTAATTATATACAAATTGATACGTTGATTGTAAAATAAATGAACGGGAATAAACACCGAAGGATTCAGAAATAAAACATTAAAATATCTGGCAAAAGTAGATGAAAAAATAATTTCAAATAAACACGCACAAACATATTACAGGTTACAGTGAGTTGGCCTCCACTGAATCCAACATCAATCTTTCTGACACGTGTTGATCGTGCTTCGGGTCTCCCGGCGGGAGTCGAGCCCGCGCTCGCGAAGAAGGCGCGAAATGACAACCGACCCACTGCGCTATCGTCATGCAAACACAACCAAAAAGCGTGGGAACAGTGTCAAATCGGACACGAGATTCCCGCCAGGAGATCTCCGGAGGTATTTATAATAGATGGAACCAGAACTCAATTATGTGTAAATAATAAGCCCATGTCCAATCAGTACAATAAAACAATACCATAATATTCAAACAAAATCGGACACTTGAGTTTGATTTTAGTATCCAACAATTACAGGTATAAGTTCTATTCACCGAACTATACATGCGAGATTATTATAATGGAGAGAGCAAATAGAGAGCATTCGTTGGTATTTAAAATACTATATAGCAATGGGATTATTGCAAATTAGAATTATTTTGGTTTCCAAGATTTTTAGACTATTTACTTTAATATCCACCTATATGTATTTTTGGCACTGTGAACGCTCATTACCTTTCATTTAATAATTATGACCGTAAGTAGAATAATTTATAATCCAAATAAGGTCACATGGTTACCAATTTTTAATTAAAAATAAATTACTAGCATAAAAAAAATACTAAATCATTGATATTCATTGAATTAGAATTGGTAAAATTATGTACTAATGTCTATAAGCTACGTCATTAATGAGTCGTAGAGTTTAAAATTACACAAGAAAACTCAAGAAAAAATATTATCCATTAGTATAGGAGTTATTGATGGTTTTCTGAATTCATTTCAATCATAATTTGTAACATTGTTGTAAAAACAATGCCTTACCATTTATGTCTTCCAACCATTAACTATCGGAGAACCACCTTTTCAACACGCACGATGGATTAAATATTGTATCGAAACATACATAGGTGGTTAAGTTATAAGCCATTGCAATAGTAACTTCACTAACACTCACCTGCAGTAACGGATCCCGTGGGACTGTCGATATCAACGACCAGGGCTTCGTTGCTTTCGTCATCATGGAGGTGTGATGGTGTATGAGGATGAGATCCAAGAGCAAGGGCTGGAGACGCTTCGGCAGGACTCGAAGGACCACTCTCACCGCCGCTTCCGCCACGATTTCGTTTCCCATCTGGACCCTAAGACAAAAGAGAGATTCAGGAGTAAGATCAATAAACAACTAAGAAATCGAAAAAATGAGCTCAGTCCTATTCACAGATAATAGAGTTTTAGAACGCAACATATGTTAACTGTAAAAAATATTTACCATCGATCAAAACAAAACGTATAACATTTTGCAGTATTTTGTATACAATTCAATATCATTTAACAATATTTCCCGTGATAAAGAGTTGTGTTATTATATGAATATTAAAATTTCGTTTATGTATTCAAATAACATTAGTTTTGTATCCGTGGTGCAGTTTTCAACGTCGTTGGTTTTCGTGACGGATTTCACGGGTTTAATCAGGTTTACGATCACCATTTGATTGACCGATTTTTGTTAAAATGCATAAGTATTTATAATGTCTAAAAAATCCCTCTCACCATTTCAATTCTAACCATATTCTTTATATCCCTATACTGTATTCGAAAAAAATAGAGGTTGAGCAGTCGAGTAACGAGCAGTTCTCATAGAATAACTTCTCATAAGGTAACTCTAATAAGATGCTATATGTTCCACATTTTACACAAAGATGGATTTAAAAAATGACAAGTGCATATTAAATCTTAATTTTATTGCATTATTTATAATACCGTCTTCAAGTACGTTAAGAAATTGGCTTTTGATTGTTCGTAGGAAAAAAACATATTTATAAAAAGTCTGTTAAAGATTCTTTTTTTAAATATATGTACCGTGTTATAGTGTACGTACACCAATATTGCGATGTACATACATATTATAATACAAAATTGTTTCATTAAAATATTTTACATTTCCCGCGCAATGATGGCATAAAAAAACATGACGAACATGTTTTATACATTACAATAAAAAGTGTTCAAGCTAGCTCGTTACATGCGATAGGTATACATTAAAATGTTTTTTTTTTTAAATTACAACTGTTACAGATGCCAAATTAAAATATATTTTTCATTCATGATAGGACAAGTTAAAAACATCGTCCGCGTAATTGTATCGTACATTAAATCTGTAAAGAGATGTTTTTCTTCCTCGGTTATACACACATTTCAGTTGCCAACCTCGTGATATTGTATTTGTTAAATAGTATATTGAAAGAGGACCAAAATTTGTCAAAACAAGTGTTTGACATCTGTTTTTGGCACTTGTCGCTTGACTAAGCAACAGCGCAAAAAGATAACACCATACTGCATTGTATCACATTGCCTGTGCTTCCGAAAAAGTAATTTTACATATAAAATTAAATTTGATAACTTTGTTAATCCACTTGATGAGTTACAAATTGTGACTGTGTTTTTCCTATGATTTTTCAAGCATCACATCAGACAGAAAATCGTATTGATTATAATTATTGTCTTATGCATTGCAAAATAACTTACTACAAATAATAAAGTTATTACTAGAAATGAAACATTCGTGAATAACATGTTATAAAACAGGCGGCCATCCATTGTTAAATTTATATCTTACCGTACCTAATATAAGTGATTAAACTCATATCCTAGCCATATTCTTCTTTTTCTACTCTTTTCGTTTAGCCGTTCACGTAGAACCACTACTATAGAGATAACCTCCATTAAAGGTCATATACGCTCCACATTGGGAGCGGACATGGTAAAAAAAGACTTGTTCAGAATACGGCAACTACTTGACTCTTTTCAATATCACTTTTAAGGTGTCCACTGTCAATACTTGGCGGAAAGGCATTATATTAAAATCATTTGTACAATGACGTGAGCGAAAAAGGTTCTGGTCATATAAAATAAGTGGAATTTGTACAAATGAGTGTTTTATCTGTTGTATGTACTTATGTAGATTTAATAAATATGTAATACACACATATTACACCAGGCTTGAGCAAATGGCGGCCCGCGGTGATTCCATTTGCCCGTTACGTATTTTAAAAATTGTAAAAATTAAACATATGTTATTAGAAAAAACAATAAAAGTTGCGTTTAAAAAACATTCCCAAATTGAATGAATATTCAGAGTGTTAATTTTTGATTCGGAGATGGTTTGTGAGTTTTATGAGCAGCCTCAATTAAAAAAAAAAACTTAATTTTGCAGTTTTTTAATGTGGCACGCTTTTCGTGTGGCCGGATTTGCCCACCCCTGTTAGTAGATATATTTGTATATTTCACGCTATCCTGTGGGATTGTAAACAATAACTTCAGAACAAATCTATAACGAAACAAAAAATCTAAAACTCTCTGGGGTATTGCAAGCTTTGAGAAGCTTCGCGATTGTATTATTATTATCAAGTCATTTTTACAAAAAAAAAAAGCTTGCGGGGGGCACGCGTCATTTAGAAAAAACCCATGTCGGGGGCAGCGGCGGCTAGACGGACACTATCTACTTTTTTCAACAATAAAATGACAAGTTTTAAAATATAACGGAGCCCTGTGTTTGTATAGTAAATCTGGATAAATATGATATGATACAGTAGCTAAATTTGGCAGAAATATTACACTATACATATTTTTTTAGACTTAACAGTCAAGCTTTGTGATAACAATTGAAATGTTTATCTTTATCCCTGTATATTTAAAATACATATTATATGTCCATAGATATGTTTGCTTATCGGAGACGGAAATTACAAAACAGTCACGTTTCACAATACATACCAATATTCAAAATCAAAGCGTGCTGTGGGTGTATTTCAATTAAGTATGTATAGGGATTAAATTTCAATCCATGTGGTAGTTATATGCACGGAATAAACAGCCAAAAGTGAATTATTTTAATAATAATATGCTAGAAATAATAAGATAGTTTGACTTTTGTATAAAATAATATATGTATATTCAGATTCCATGAAATGATGTTTACTTTACCATTCCCTCCATCTTTACAGTACAGGGTGTACTTCAGGTCGACGCTCACACACCTTAACTAGACGATTTGGAAATTTTGCGATAAATGTTATAATTTGCGTGAATAAAATAAAATGATTTGTGTTGTAATTGGGGTATCCAATTCCGGAGCCTTTTGTTATCTCGGGATTGACTAATTAAAAAAAAAAAACCAGCGTGACTAGTTTTTTTTAGCTCTTCCAAATCCAAAATCCTATAAATTAACGGATTTGCTAAAAAAATCTCAATCCCGCAATCCCGGGATTGGTACGGTCGCGATTCCTGAATTTAAGGATCACAAAATTGGACGGGATCCCGAGACTGGAAAGCTTAGTTGTAATGTATTGGAAGAACAATTTCTTGGAAACTTTGTTGGTTTGGGAAATTGAATCACAGCGGTTAGAGAGTATTAAAATAATAACCAATGTATATTTTTTACTTGAACCGAAACGAAAAAAATAACGGATCGAAGTCATGGTTTTTCAAACATGTGGTATCTAAGTAAAGTAGTGAGTATTTTGGATATTATTTTTGTATACTTATATTTCTGTTATGACATTATATGGTGTGTGGTATATTTGCGCATTACTATTAATATTCTGCGGCCCACGTAATGTAGCAAAAACCGGCATGCGGCCCAGACAAAAAAGGTTAAGTATTTCTGATTTATACACAGCGCGACTACAGCGATCTTATACTTTACTTTTGGATAATTTTATACATTGTCGGATCCTTGGCGCAGTGTCAACGTCGTTGGCACCGGTGATGAATCTCAAGGGTTCGAATCACAGAGTGAACAGCATTTTTCATGTTTATTTCTTTTCGATGGCACGGTTGTTAGTGGTGTCTAAAAATCCCCACCCACCATTCCAATCCTAAAATAAAGAGTCGTTACGAGAGCAATTAGTTAACTACTGTTCTTAATCTGTTATAATCGTATCCATGTATATCCCTACTCTCTTCGAAAAAAAAAGATGTTGAAGAACTGAGTAACAATTATTGTGGAAACACTTCTGTTAAGATACCTCCATTAGGAGGGCATATGCTCTACATTGAGAGCTGGCATGTATTTCAAAAATATACACTAACCATATTAATCAAACACAATTTTGTTGTGTCAAAATATTTTAAGCGAAACCGTTGCATATAGAAAATAATCATTAAGGAGCGATTGGAAAAGTTCAGGAAGGTTAAATTTACGCCCTACAACCTTCCAAGAATGGACACAATGATGCACGCGTCAAACATCACACACTGACCGACATTATGAAATCCTGCAGCTCTTAAACTGTTGACAGCGTAAGCATTATTACTGTCTTGTGTTAGGATTTTTTTAAAGGCTGTTTGTTACACAATCGACCATCGTCTTGTACTCAAAGAATCAAAACAGAAATCTCCTTTTCTCCCTGTTCAGAGTAAAATGCACAGTCTCACTAGAAAAGATTCCTATTAAGATTGTCGGGAGGTGGTAAAAAAGGGCTTCCCTACGAGTTGAAACCAATAGAGTAATAAACGATAGAACATATCGACCCGTCAGTCAGAAAATCGTAACTGACAATTTATAAATTTTACAGAAGGTTTTTTTTAATTAAGTTCAAAAAAAAATCCTTAAGTGCGGTCTGTAAATAGTAATATATGGTCAATTCGTATTTTGATATTTTAATAAAATTGTGACTACTTTCAGTCTCAGGGTCCACGCGAACACACAAAAACAAGTCAAAACACTTAAAATGCACAGGCCCTAAAAAAAAATCAGTCGAATGACATAACGCTACAAAAAAATATTGAACAGTTTAAAACGCAATTTACCGAATTGTGTCGTTTAACCCTTTATAGGACGTGTCTATTTCTTTTGCATTTTTAATGAAAACTTGATTTAAGTCAATTAATATCAGTTTACGGAGCTAGGATAAATTATTTAAAAAAAATCACAATCCCTTGTAATTAGCTCCAGGGGGAGGTAAATTATACTACCACCTAACGTTTAGGGAATCAATTAAATGTGAATGCATGGTGGTAAACATATCGACCATGTGGTACGTATATTTACCACAGTCCTATAAAGGGTTAAGTTATTTTGACGATTATTGCTAGATATAGCTGGGAGCATCCCTTGTAATGGTTCGTATACTCTGCAGTTAGCTTGAGACATTGAAATCGTCAACTTGGGCAAAATACCAGTTCTCCACATTCAAAAAGGCATTGACGACATAATTGTAAATTGTCGACAGTTTGACGAGCACTACGGTAGACAGAGTGGAACAACCTTCGGGGGCAAAATAATTGGTGGACAAACTGTCCATTGTGGGCGGCGCATTTGGAGGGCGCCTATTAAGACGTCCTAGCTGTCATTTCGCGCTTGATGTGTGATGAATTGATCCACGATTCGCGGAGTAATTATTGTTGAACGTAACGAGTTTCAGAGCTTTGGAACGAGAGCTTTTAACGGCTGTCGAAAGGTCAGTTTTCAACAAAAAAAAATATGATAATAATAGATATTACGCATAGTGATGACTTAATATCGTTGGTTAACTAATAGGTTTCGGGGTGAATTTAATTCCGTTAAAAATAATTTGAATACAGTAATCGATCAAAATTAAATTTTCATTTAAAAAATGCTTAGGTACAATAAACCGTAAAGTTTTTAGAACCAAGTACGCAAAAGTTGTAAGACATGTGGAAAAAATAAAACAGCTTTGGACATAAAGTTGACACCAAATAAAGCTAATGACGATTTGGAATATATGGCTGTTCCATTTGTGGAATAAAGTCACGTTTCCGAACGAAGCAACTGACATTCGGAAATCCAGAAGGTAAAAAAAGAATAAATCCGCAATGATTTCCATTAACGCATAATAACGATATGAAAAAAAAAATACTTTCACATAATATAGTTTTCAAATTGGTGCATTCTTTATTTTCATACATTCGTATTTTGTTAATAACGGTAATTCACAGCCGGCACCGGAAATACGAAAATTTACGAAAGCAAAAACGATGTTAAACTTTTCGCAAAAATTGTCTATATTTAACTTTTACGGTAGTAATTTCAATTACAGCTTAAACGATTGACCCCCTTTTCGATGGTTATGGTGTTATTATAAGCAATATTTAATCAAATATTAAATTTTTCGTAATTGAAATGCGTGAAATTAATTATTGAACAAGATCTTTGAACCAATGCTGTGGAGCAACGTTCCCTCTAAGCTGTGCGCGGCCGCGCAGCAGTTGGGAAGCCCTCGCGCACTCATTTCGGGTTGGCGCGCACTACAAGACAGTTGTTCAATTAATATTTGATCGGCAATTAATTTGTCCTTTATGTTGTGGTGCGTAAAAAATTCCAACCAACTTTATAATCCTTAAATAACGGAGCGTAAAAAGAGCGACTAGACCTGTCTTAGCCTTATTCTGTCTATTTCTATGACTCTTATACAGACAATGTATAATATGATGCAAAAAAATATATTCAATGATTATATGAACAACAACAAAAATACGTTATTATATAAAGCGAGTAATATAACATAATAAAAGACGTAGATAACATAAACTATGTTCTATATTAAATTCACATCATCGTATATTAATGAAATGAAACAAAGCATTAAGTCCATACAAAACAAGCAATGATAAAACAATGTAAGACGTATGAACGAATGAACAATAAATAAACATGAAAAATGAGATTAACAAAAAATAAAACTTCAACGAGTAGCGAAGGAGTTGGTCGAAAATTTCTCCGGCGTACGATTCGCACCGCAAGAATTCTATCGCGAAATCTTTCCGACTCGAGAATTATATATGTACATCGTTCCCCATTTCCCACACTAAAAAGAAAAGAAATCGCATACTTCTGCTCTCCGCGTACTCTGCTGCTAGTGCAAAGTGGGATAACCATAATAACTCAAGGTGTCTCCTTTACATGACCACAATAACCGAGTTTATTTATTATATTAAAAAAATATATACAGATGGCAATGACTGGTCTTCCATGGGAGACAGTTAGTACAAGTAAGTGCGGTAATAAGATATTTCAAAACCGAGAAAAAATATCAAAAAATTTAACACGAAATAAAAAAAATATATGATTCAAAACTCAATAGCCTATGAGAAAAAAAAGATGTCAAATCTTAATTAGCGATATATTTGTGGAACGAAATATTTCAAATCTGGTTGATCTTAGTCTAATTGTATAGTTTATTGGACAATGAATGTTGCTAGTTTGTTTTTTAATTCAACAAGATAGAATACAATTTAAAAAAAATAATTACGGTTCAGTTCTCTTATATGTCAACAGAAATCCAGAAATTAGCTAGAAGCTGATTGAAGTAAAGTCATGTTGAAAACTTAAGAGCCTACAAGTAGGCAAATTTATCATTTTATGTACACTCGCACTACATTGATAGTGTTATAACTATTCTTTCATTTAATTCAACTATTTATTTAGGTTATCCAATTCATGGAATTTGACTAATATATTAAAGTATGTATTGTGTAAAAAAGGCATGTAAGAATATTTGATTAATCCTTTTTAGAAAATTAAATTAATTTAATTTTTTCAAAAAGAAAAACACTTTTTGTACTAATTCCACATTTTTTGATCAGGACTGGTTTCGTTAACTAGCATTATCAACTGATCAACTTCATGAACTGATATTTCTCGCGGTCAGCGAAATTGGTTTTTATTAATATGGAATTATCACAAAGAGTGCTTGATTTAAATACAAATAGAATGCCTTTTCATCAAGAATATTGACAGTGAACACATTAAAATTGGTATATTTCATTTTAAAATGAATATTCCTTTACATTGTTTGAATATATACATACTTATTAAGAAATATTTGGATGCCATTTTCAATAAATTTATAAAATTAGCACCAGCTTAAACGAATTAATGTGATTTTTTAAGGACCACTTGACACAAAAATGCATGAGCGACATTTTATTTGACTGACGTTAATTTTAAAACATAGAGCACTCATATAACATGCATTTATAATAGGAGTACTAAAAAACACTAACTTCACTTAATTGATATGTTTCAAAAATAAAACTTTTAGTAACACAGACCTCGTGAAATTACTTCATTTTAACACAAAGTTAATATTGATTATTTTGGATTGAAATTATATAACTGTTAATTGAAATATTAGTCATGCATAAAATAGGACAACACCTATGCTTTTATATGTCATATATGGTTTGGTCACCCCATTCAGGTAACTCATCAAATCGAATATGCGAAACTGATCATTAAAGGCATTGGATATTGGCAGTATAATAAATATGTAGTAACATTTAATAACGATTACCGATAATAGCCGTTCAGTTTCGGCGCGAAAAATTTTGGCGAGAAAAGGCTAAAAGGTCGCGCGAGATTCAGCCGTATGATTTTTTAAGCACAAAATATTATTTTATTGCCTCTCAATGGTGAATCAAGAGGATCGGACCGAAAGCGCGGAAAAGATAAAAGAGGAACGGAGAGGAGAATAGTCCACATTTTTTTTTTTATCTTGAAGCAAATTGTTTAAGGGAATCCTTTTTTAATGTAATCATGTTAATTCAGGGCAAAGCAAATCTTTAAAAACCAGCATAGCTTTAACAAAATTTCGTTGTGAGTGATAATTAGAGTGCACTCCTATTAAAATATGAGAATTTGTAACGATTATGCATTACTCCGAAATAATTTATAAACGGTGTCTACCGTAATTTATATTTAAAAATATTTAATACGTTGAAAATTTACCGCTATGAAAGAAATACACAATAGATCAGCGGTCGGCAAAGCATAGTCCGCAAAGAAATCTGGCATTATTTTATGAACTTGGTGCATTTTAAGACGCATTTGATCTCTCTTATTTCAATGTGTAATATTTAACACTAAAGTCCAGTTAATGATCCGCTGGATTAAAATGATGAATTTAGTGGTTTGTAAACTCAAAAACTTTGCCGACCGCTGCAATAGACATCGCATAATGATAAAAACAGAAAAGTGACTAAAAAAGAAAAACAAAAATAGTATTTTATCCATGTCCGCTCCTAATGCAGAGCATATGTGCTAATAATGGAGGTATCTCAACAGGAGTTTTTCTGCGACAACTGTTTGTTACTCAGTCGCTCGACCTCTATTTTTAAAAGAGAGTATTAGGGATAAAAGGTTAAGGCCAGGACAGAACTAGTGATAAATAGTTCTCGCTATGCCCAGTTATTAAAGTATCGGAAAGGGTTGGAGGGAACTTTTAAACATCACAATCACCCATGCCTTCGAACAGAAATCGACAAAAATTCTGTTCGTATTAGGACTCGAGCCCGTGAAATCCGACACGGAAGCCCACTATAAATAAATAGTAGTAGACTTTATCATATTTGATGTGAAAAATGGTCTTCAGTCTAATTGTCAATATCGACAGCAGTTGATAATTTTTATTTATAGAAACAAAACTAAGATTTTCATAAAAAAAAAAAAACATTAACGATATAATTCCCGGCCATCCGGTGAAGCAAACCCTTCGACCTATCGCGTGATCCTGTCACGGTGGCTGAGAGTTAAAAAATTGACCGCGGCGGGGGCGGACGGGTCATAAGTCGGATTGCGGTTAAAAGTGAATCGATTCCTTCAATTCGTCTCACTATTAATCTTGTCTTGACCGACTAGCGGCAATACAAAAAAATAAATAAATAATGAGTAATGTATGTAAGAAAGTGTTATTTAATGAATATCTTTCATCTACCCGTTGTAATTTGTCCGATCCGTGGTGCAGTGGTCAATCTATTAAGCTTCCGTGACAGATCTCACGGGTTCAAGTCCTAGTACGAACAGTATTTTTTCGATTTCTGTTCGAAGACATGGGTGTTTGTTATGTCAAAAATTCCCTCGCACCTCTTCAGATCCTTCAATAACTGGGCGTAGCGGGAGTGATTAGCTAACCGCTAGCCCTGCCCTGGCCTTATTCTTTTTTCCCTACTACTTTCTTTGAAAAATAGAGGTTGAGCAGGTGCGGATATGGATAACATACTTTTTTTTAAACCATGCATGGGTCTGAACATTCTCTCCCACACTTGCAATTCTTAATAGTGGGGCGTAGCGCGAGCAGCTAGCTAACCATTAATCCTGCTTTAGTTTTATTTTTGCAATCCCTAAATTATTCGATAAAACAGGGTTGAGTAACAAGTAGTTTTCGTAGAAAACAATCTGCCGTATACATACTACACATTGGTAGTGAGCATGAATTAAAAAAATATATTAATAATACAAAAAACTTATACAGAGTATCGAGTTTAAAACACAAAGTATGTACTCTGAATAATAAAAATTACGAATCCTATTTCAGTCTTCGAAGAAAATTTATTAACTATATGACTGACTATATCATTGCTATTTAAATGTATTAAAAATAATTCGTTATTTGTTTTGAATAACGATTGACTTTTGTATGCGCGGAATAAACAAAGGTACCACCCCCTGTATCAATCGATAAAAACAGTATCTTATACTGAGGTCAAAAACCCTCTCAAATTTTCATCCTGATTTACGCAACACTTGTCTATAATTATGTTACATCAGCATCAAATTGCTCCAATATATTAATCAGAAAAATAAAACGTCCAATGGAATATGTACAAAGAAGCATCCAAAATAGTTCACCGCAATAAAAACGAAGAAGAAAACACATATAATTAGCGATAAATTGAACCATTTACGGAATAATAGATAGCAAAATGATGAGGCCAATTCAACCGTTTAAAAGTTTGCCGGCCAATCGATCGCGGAACTGCAGCGCTGTGCGACCGATCGTTGTC
Source organism: Himalopsyche anomala (assembly GCA_031772345.1). NCBI lineage: Eukaryota > Metazoa > Arthropoda > Insecta > Trichoptera > Rhyacophilidae > Himalopsyche > Himalopsyche anomala. The sequence continues at coordinate 22,647,691 of CM062825.1, read as the reverse complement.
ACTTAATTTATCTCATTGTATTCAGAATGGTATGAAATAAAATTTAATGCCACGTCATTTAATCAAATTTATGTTGATGGTTATTTAAAAGGAAATTGGTTGGAAATTAAACGGTACTTAACAATCGATCGGCATATTTGGTGTATGCATGACGCGACCATTTTTTTTTCATCTTAAAATTGGACGTCTACTTACATATTTATATATGTGCATCAAAGATAACACATATTTATCTTCGATTTTATGTTGAATGTTTAATCCCGGGATTGGAAAATTTGTCAATTCCGAAATCCCGGAATCGCAAAAAGGGTCCGGAATTGGATGCCCCAGTACGTATGTATGTACTGGGTAAATCGACTGAGCTTGAGATCGCCACAAGATGTATAAAGAATATGCATTCCACGATGCTACTATTTTGTCTATGATGTTGAATTGAGTGGAAAAGGCATACTCACAAGTTATTTTAGTATCCCACACATTGCACTGAGAATATAAATATTTAACGCCTGATTATAAGTTAAAATTTTTAAAAAAATCCGACAGTGATATAGTATACGTATTTTTTAATATATAATCTATACAAATAATTGTAGTTTCTTACCTTAGGAGAGAATCCGTATATTTTTCTTTTTCTGTCTTTATCATTACGGAGAAGATCAACTTTATTTTCTTCTGTCCCCTTTTTCTCATCTGCTCGCTGTCGATCTAGCAGAAAATAAGTTTATTTCTTAATTTAGAAGTATCAAATGTGTACGAGTTAAGGCAGAAGTAACATATTTTTCCTAAAATAATTTACGTAATAATACCAACATGACGATCCTCTTAATTAGAACAAAATCGAATCGTTGATTGTGTCATATATTTAGTTGAGTTATGTGACATCTTCAGTCTAGAATAGTCCAGCCTCTCCTCGGTATTACAACAAAAAGATAACAAGATTGTGTTCAACGTTATCTCATTATACATCGTACATATTGTGAGTGATTCTTATTTAAAAAAAAAAGACAGGTTTTTGTCAATTAAAATGCTCACTCACTAAACGATACGACTTGTATAATTAAATATAATACAATTTGTGGAATATGCGCGATTACTATTACAAATTATATTCTCATTATAAGAAAAAATTGTTACACCTTTCCTTGTAAAGTTGTTTGTGCAAATGAACTTTTAAATCAATACATGCGATATGAATAAAACGACATGAACTTTGCTGAAAAATATCGTTCATATTAAAATACAGAAAAGATATGTTGGATACCCATAACATAGGTTGGGTTAAAAACAAAAATATTTCCGGGGCATTACAGTGCGATAAAAAATATAATTATCCGTATTTTAGCATTTTTAAAATTTATAATATTCAATTTAAGATTTCGACTGAAGGTGCTTGGTGGAATTTCAATATTAAATTTGAATCGTTCATTTTTTTATAATATACATACGTATATGTTACAAAACTCAAAAATTACTGCGACATTATATTATTTTTTAAAGAAAAAATACTATAATTAAAAACAATAGAATTTTTATATGGTTCCTTTTCAGTGCTTTGGGTTATTCTGGCAGCACTGTCAAACGCACACAACGTGTCGCCCGATCTGAGTTGTTTTCGTATATTTTTTTTAGGAATACAAAATAAAATTGAAGAGTTTTAATTGTGAGGCTCTGAAAATAATTTGGTGTCCTGTTAATAGCGTAGATGCTTAAAGATTCTCCAGTTAGTTGTAACATGTATTCGAACGAATCTTAGAGAATTATCTGTAATAACATGTTCTACTCTTAGTTTAAATAAATTTATTGTTTATTTTATTTATAAATTGTATTTTAGAAAATGTAATCAATATTTTTTATGAAAAATAATGTTTAATTCTATTTGATAAAATGATATGATTAAATGCCAAAATTGAACACCAAAATGCCGAAATTAATTACATATGAGAAACAACTTACATTTCAGTTCAATTTCATCGTCATCCAACAGCAGTGACACCACCTCTTTGGGTTTGAGGGTGTCCGGCTTGAAGTTTCCGCCGCTGATCACCATTCGTTGAATCTAAAGAGAAAAAAATCGTCAGTTTATAAGGAATGCAAACGAAGCAACAAAAAAAACACATCAATTGCACAATAGGACAATTTGGCGGTCTAGCGGTCGATTGATTTTTTTGTATTCACTATAATAAAAGTAGCGAAGAATTATTAAATGGATTCTTTATTCATGAGAATACCTTTAAACTGTTAGCAGGCGCATATTTGATGTAATATATGTACTTACTTACTTACTAAATGTACTTATTGCCGCAAAAAATTCTGCCGGAAATAACGTCAAATAACAACCTTAAAATTTAGACGATTGATATTATCAATTTGAATAAAATTTTGTTTTGTAAAAAAAAAAAACACTTTTAAAAACGGTTCACTTGTATCAATTTAGGAGATAAAAAAACATATTATAGTCTATAATGTTTGATACACAATAGGATAATTCAAATAAAAAATAACAAATTCTACCAAGAATAAGTCGCTTTCTTGTTTCAATAGTTTGTTTGCAGAAAAGTACATAATTGGAATCATATGATAAAATCACCGCCATTTATAAAACAACCGGGGCGGAAATATCAGTTTTAAGTGAATCGCTGTTCAATGTGTGGGTCAGACTCAAACAAATTAATGTTTTTTTTTTCAAATATCAAGACTGAAGAGTTACGAATACATAATAATTTGTACCAAATAATGTTAGTTTTTCTTCAATTCGCTTAATACTATTTTTTCATCCGTGGGGAAAAAATCAATACAGTTTGATTTAATCAATGAAATAAGCCAAAACAACGCATTTAAAAAGTACAGTTTTTGATACGATAATATCTACATAAAAATTTAAAACGATTAAATTGGCATTGACTTGGGCTCCGTTAAAACAAGGTCTCCGAATTGATCATTTCAGTTTAACAGATAATCCTTTAAGACTAGTAATTTTAAAAATTGGTCTGAGTCTTAAGACATTTTTGACTCTAAGTCCGACTCCTGAAAAAACACGAATCTACGACTCAGACTTTGACTTCACAGCCCTGGTTGAAAATACTCGTGATGAGCGAACCCAGTCCTGATCACATTAAATAAATGTGGAATCGGTACAAAAAAATGTTTTTTTTTTTAAATATTATGTGTTCCGACCAAGTATTGACAGATTCGCTTGTTTACAGTCAACTCGAACAAATAGTACTGGTAAAGAAACTCATATAAATTATAAAAAAACAATGATATTCAACATCTGTTAAATCGATAATATACATATATACCAGGTATTTGTATCATTGACTCTAATTTTTTTTAAACAGTGTAATTCCGTTAACAAATGAATCAAAAAATAATACATAATATACAGACACAAGCTATGCCACGAATTAAACACTACATTACGCCAGGATACACAAGCGTGGATATTTAATTACCAAGTGCGTACACCCCAATTAAAAGTGTCAAAAGCAGAGAGATCGAATTAAGACCCCGACCGAATAATGAAGTTGACGGTGCAACGCACCCCGGACAAATTGCCTCCGCCGGATACAGCCCGCTATTATAAATCTCACAATTGAGCAATCGTAAAAGACGTCCCGAAACGCTATCATACCACGCGGCCCACGATACTCAATCGAAACCGCTTTTTTGACATCAATCCGAGATGATAATATAAAGCGTCCTGATAAAATCTTCGCGTCAGGATCTGTGATGGTGGTCTGACGCGAGACCTCCCGGTAGGGAGAGGGCGTTCGGCTGAAGGGGTAAATCCGGGGTAGCGAATTGTGTTGTTATTTGTAAAATAAAATAACGAGATAATTAGTAGTGTGCTTTCCGCGATAATGATTTCACGATCAATTTGATAACTTTTAAGACGTAAGTAGTCAATCACCGATGAAAAGACCTAATATTTATAAAAATAAATAATTCTGTTGAAAGTGATCGCGATGAACGAAATTAATTTTCGTGAAATTGAAGAAATTTCAGCATAAGTGCAAATTTATTTTCATATATGAAAAAAAATAATACTTTCGCTGGATTCAACGATAAATTTGTGGAAATTCGTTATGATATAAAATTAAATTGATAATTTTAGAAGTATAATATTATGAATACCATTTTATATAGAAACAAGCGATTCGTTACTTGTTTTCTTACATTATTTTTGCGAGATTTACATTCCTAATACTAGCAAATTATCTGTATCTAACCGCCTCTTTGCGTCTACTAGAAAATACCCCAACCTTCATTTCGTTATTAATAAAATGAGAATTAGAATCAATGTTTACATTATTATTAAATTAACTTACGATAGTTGATCTGAATATGTTTATTAAAGAAGCGAAATTTATAACACAATCAGTGAAAGAATAGGGTATCAAATTTAATTTTCAAAATGTTTGAAAACTGAAGTTTAATTAAATTCCGATAAGCCGCCTCGTATTAAATTTACTTTCAAACAGTAAATATCTATGTATAAAAGCCGTTTAATAATTTCAAGTATTATGAAGACGATTTCAGAAGATTAAGTCCTGGGGTAACGAGCTTTGCACTTAATGCTATAAGCTATAAGGATAGGTTCGACCGACTTAGTCAGAAAACTTTTAATTTGCTATGAATGGGGTGACTTAGTACCAAAACTCAGACCGAGAGAAAAAACAAACCGAAAATTCTATTCATATCACTTCTATTTATATATATTCTAAGCACTATTTATATCAAAAAATAATTGAGTGTTAAAATTTACTTTAAGCACTGTTAAAACCACTGTCAAAAATCACTATCGGTGTCTAAGCTTACATTTTTTAATTGATTATATGATATGGTTAGAAATTGATACTTTGACTATTGTTGGTTGAATACACATTTTTTTTGTAGTTAATGAGTCTGGGTTATAAGATTTTTCTGACACTTAATCCGGACAAAGCCCACGACTCCGACTCCATAACCCAGATTTTTCTCATGTTTATAATTTGAAAAATTGTACCCTTGTGGTTTTTATCCCCTCGATTTAAAAAAAATGTGATACAAGGGCCTCTTAAATAATCATTATGGCCAGTAATGATCAAATTTTCATCAAATCTGCATACATAAAGGTTGGCTTTCACTTGTATCCGATACAATAGAACTAATATTCATGGGAAGAGATCGTGTCGCACGATTTTTAAGCGGCCTACCGCAATGCTCGTCTCAACAATATATTTTGACAGATAAATAAAAATGACTGACTGACATATTATTCCCCCGCAGGATTCGGCTAGCTTCTGACAATACTAAAGAAATACAAACGAAATTTCTAGCATGTGGTTCTAAACCTTGGATGTTTGTATCGTTCGAATACATTCAGTGCAATTTAAATGCTGAATTCATAGCATCTTATAATTAATTATTTGCAGTCAAAAACCGAGCTACTATTGCTTTTTAGTAAACAGAGTTTCATGATAGAAATGGACACATAATATTTATGTGTAAACTAATCTAACTGACAGAATAAATTTTGTAAAAAATATTTAATTCATACTATATAAATTGTTAATTTAATTTTGGGTTTGGGCCGTTTATTTTTTAAGACCCCTTCAAATCGTCTAAAGGAGACTGGACATAGTTACCACGTTGCACCGATAAAAAGACGTCCGATTCACAGTGCATGCGCACGATGCGCAGACACAGTGACAAAATGAGATAGAGATTTTCTGTAATCTGTGTTACAGTCAGACAAATCAAAGTAAATATAACTGGACTATGGAAAGACAAAATTTAAATTATCGTTGGATTATGTCAATTTAACACCAGTTTATTAGACTAGATCCGGGGTGGGGAACCTTTTAATATCTAAAGGCCACATTCATTTATCTGATTTAACATAAGGCCGCAGTAAAAAAACCGTTGAAACCCCCCCCCCCCTTTCTTTAGACTTTCGAACATATAATGGGTTGATCACGCTCTTTCTCCAAACGCTTGCGTATAATTTTTTGGTCAAGTCAAAAGGCCGAATGAGATTAACCAAAAGGCCGCAGGTTCCCCTCCACTGGTCTAGATTGTGTATATATCGTAATTTGCCTTTGGCCCAAAATCATAAAAACATGTTTTCTCTGCCGTTCTGGTTTTTTTTTTAAAAGTGCGGATTACGTCCTTTTGCCTTTTTAAAGACGATATGTTGAAACAGGCATGTTAGAAGTTCTGCTGTTTTTGATGTTCATAAAATAGTATTAAAAGAAAATGAGAATTCTGAATATTAATCGACTAGCAATATATTTAAGAATACGATGTTTAGAATTTTAGAGTATTTTAAATGAAAACTTCTCGCACCACATTTCGGAAGCCGTACTTGTCTAGGATATTTCGTGTCCGGTTGCGCGGGACAATGGTGGTCAAAGGATTCGAGGGTGATCTACGGGCACGCTTCATGTGATGTGTTCATTGTGTGCCATACGTTTGATGGTAATAAAATAATTAGACACCTGATTTAGTCGGCGATGGCGGAGAATAATCAAAGTGTTCAACAAAGTGATGCGTTTTGGGAATAATAAATGAGTATATAAACGAACACACGGTAAGATATTGTATAAAAACTGTATTTGTTGCTTTTTTTTGATTTGCCTGATTTTGAAATATTGTGGAGTTGCAACGAAACTGATCAGCTAATAATAGTTGTTGTTTTGACATTACAATATTAAACTTCGCCAACTAAAAATGTCTTGTTTTTGAAAAAGTGTAGACCTCAAAAAATTTAACGGTGAAAGATACAAAAAATACTTTGGAATAAGATCCGACATTTTCTTTCACATTTACGAGATATGATATCAGACGACGAGGAGGCTGAATCTGAGTTGTAAGTGACAACAATTATGGATAAAAAAGAATGTATTTAATATTGATTTATGTAAAAAAAAAAAAACATTTTTTGTACTAACTCTACATTTATTTATTAAGACAAGGACGGTTTCGATCGTCATTTCAACTTCATTAATATATGTGGAATTAGTACAAAGGAGTTTTTTATTTTTTAATATGATGCCTTTCCACCAAGAAAGGGCAGTAAGTAAACATCTAAAAAGTGAATATTTATCTAAATAGCGTGTTATATCAGTTATTTTTAATATATCTAAAAAGTATTTTATATATTTCTATAATATTACATTTTAAGCACTATAATTTTTTTGATACATTTAGTAACAAACAAATTCAATTATGATTGTTTATCATTGCAATTTATATAGATCTTTGAAATTATATTTTATACTGGTTGACTTCTAGGTTAGTAAAACATCTGTATTAATTTCACTATTACATTAAAAAAAGCAAAATCCACCAATATCCAGTACATCCTATTATACAAAGAAATAAAAGCATTTTTTTATTGATTGGTTAAGCTATCTACTAAAACTTTTCGTTTTGTTTGACTTTCAATTAAATCAATTAGTCAAAGATTTTGAATGGAGAAAATGATTACTAAAAGCCGTTTATATTTTTTTAAATTGAAAGTCATTAGAATTAACACATCAAATTATTTTCAAAAAACACATTCGCTCCATTCATCGTACCTAGACTTAATGACGCTAATTGGAGAAGTCATCGATGCGAGATGAACCCGCACGTTTATGACACATACTAGAATGCTTTATGGAAATAAGATTTAGCACCGCTAATTAGGAATAAGTAAGTAGGCAAATTCCATTCAATTGTGGTTCACAAGCTGTGCAGGAGGAAATAGGCACTGTCGTGACGACCTGACTGCCGACCTCCATCTGCGGGCCATTCTCAGGTCACCGTTTTTAAGTGACGCTGTCTACGGATGAGGTTCTTCAACTTAAAGAAGACCAAATATATTTAATAATAATCTGTGATATAATTACACAGTAGCTATAAAATCAAGCTGTACTAATTCATACAAAGTGAACGTTTTAGGGCTAGAATGAATTACTTAATACTCGTACTGTCATCGTATTTCGTAAACCGTTAAATAAAAAAAAACAATACTTCGTTACATAAATGTATTGTTAAATTCAACAATCATTTGTTTTCTAAAATTCAAAATTTTAATTCCTTCGTATTAACCTAATAAATGGTCGAGTAACTTCGATCAATGAAACGATTCAAACACTTGGTTCTACACATTTTGACACTATTACAAATATGTACAATTTGCAACAGATTATATATTTTGTAATAAATATTCAAAATATTGTTGTTTTATTGACCAATACGAAACATTGCCAAAGTACCGATTCAAACATTTCAGTTTTTTTCTTTCATTCGGTTAATTGGTTGACCGGTATTGTAATTCGATACCAGGATTTGTTGTTAATTAGCATCGGTGTTACTACTTCAAAAGAGTTAATAGTTACTAATCGATCGATACGCATGATTTTATAAGCATAACGCTCGATTAAAAAAAAGGCAATAGATGAAAGTTATGCTATGCTATAAAGAGTTTAACCTTTACATCATGTTTATCAATTATACAAATTATTGGTAGACCTTCTAGGTCAGTGATTATAAAGAGGTTACCCCCTTTTAGCTCGGCGTGTCAACATCTGAAAAAGCCTGACTCGACCCGGGTGCTGTGTCACATCTAGGAATATTTGATCGGTAGAAGCAAGCTCTATATATATCGATCATGTGAGTCTAGGTTTCTTTAAGCTTGGCCAATAACTGTGATTAGGTTCGGTTTGGTTGTCAACATAAAACTGGCCTTGAAGTTAAAATACAGATCAATACTATAAGTACCGAACATTCTTCATAAAAAAAATGATCATTTATTATAAATACTGAATATCTAATATTAAATACAGACCAGATAAAACAAAGACGTTCATATATTTTTTAAAGAGTTTATATTTAAAGAAGTACACATTTCCTAAGAGATTTATTTTTTTGGGTTAAAATAAGTAGTTAATTTAAAAATGTAAATTGAAGCCACACAACAATAATAAAACAACCAAAAAATGGTTATGATCTTTTTTAAACTTAAAATGTACTGAACTGAATGAATAAAAAAATAAATACGTACAAAAAACTCACATCATTGTTTATTTGTTAGAGATATGGTATCACATTGTTCTTTGAAAGTGAAAATTAGAGTAGCGTTATCGCAGATATAAAGAGATAAAAAAAATGCTTTCTTATATTCAATTCAGGCTGACAACATGTTTGCTTACTACGAGTATAATATAAAATCTGCAACAGGGAAATAATATATTAATCGTAGTAAAATTTATGCGACCTCTATTTTGTGGACAGACACGAGGAAGTTGATGAATCTAGGGTCTGCGCGCTAATTGTGATGCGGACGACGTGCGACCCGCCTCGCCTACGCGGAAAGCGCCACACTAACGAGAGATTCGGATCTCTGAACACCCGACTCCCCATTCGATATAGACAATTATCCGCATTCCATTTCCACAGATTCGATTGTATCACAGTATCATCTTACCTATGACTTCCATACAAAGCATCGATTATTAAAATCTACAGTTAAGGAATATATATTAAATATCCTTCAGTCATATTTAATCGATTAACAAAAAATAACTCTGTTTATGACCTTCTTAGAACCCTTTCCGTAATACTTTGTAAATGATTTATATTTTAATTAACCCAAATTTTTAATACACCAATTACCCTACTTAATATCAAAATACTTCCCCTAAACGACGACATTGTGCCAGGGTCAATTGACAGGTATTTATTTATATGGTGGCAATCTTGTATCGATTCGATTTTTTCATATTTATTTTAAAAGCAACCTTATTTAGCAATTACATTTTCAGCTGTAAAAAGTCCAACCAGTTAAAAATTATTCAGTGTTGTGTGAAATTAATCTAAAAAAAACGATATATTATAATGTTTGAACTAAACTTTTGGTATGAATACTAGATTATGGAACATACACCTGACATGATGAAAGTATTTTTATGAACGTGAAATAATCAAATTGATTGAAACTAATATGAGTTTTATTGAAACGAACTTGTTTTACTATTCCTCTAAATTAATTAAGCAACTACCAAATCGGAGTAAAGTACATAATAAAATGGTGCAATATCTTACTTCACTCTTTTCCCTCGCTCTCTGCATGATTCGCTCCTCGATAGTCCCCTTGCAGATGAGTCGGTAGACAGTCACCTGCTTTGTCTGACCAAGCCGATGGGCGCGGTCCATTGCCTGCTGGTCCACCGTGGGGTTCCAGTCAGAGTCGTAGAATATCACCTGTGGAAAAAGTAAAAATAAGTATCAATTGAGCAATTGTACAATAAACAAGGACAACTCGTTAATTAAACGGAGGCAAGTAAAATCTGCTGCTGTTTCTCCATCAAAAGTCTCCGAGGATGCAAGGATATAAGAGCAGTTTTTAGGAAGGACATGTGGTGAACTATTTACTTACTCAACGCCCCACCCCGTTTAAGGATTGAATACCAAGTGAGTGGTAATAAATTTCAACATCAGAAACACCAAAATCAATTAATACAACTTTTCGTTTAGGATTTGAAACCGTGACTACGAAATCGAATAAAACGCAAGAGAATTTTACAATAAAAGTCTAACAAAGATCATAAATACAAAAAAAAAAATATTTCCAACTATAAAAGGAGTAAACATTTATTTCTGTAATAGTTTAAATGAAATTAAATTAAAAACAAAAATTATATACATATATAAAGCAGACGCTTTAATACAAGAATATACAAAATTTATACTTCATCGCTGATACTGTCGAATTTTCAATAAAATGGAATGTCGTCGATATGATCGAAGATACGTTAGTTATTTTAAGATATTAAAATGAAACAAAAAAAATAGTCTGCAGTATATTATTACGCAATCTAGTGAGAGTGGGACGGTTTACTTCACCCCAGGGCATCTCACAATAATAGCTATCATTTCACATTAGGTGTTAATTACACACGGCTTCGCGAAAAAAACTACCTCCGTTAACAAAAAAAAAAAAAATACCCCACCCGTGTTTTTTACGATTCACAACACAAAAAAGATTCGATGAATGATTTATACATAAACGGCGTATTGAAAACGTACTGACAGATTTAGTCCGGCTTGCCATTGAATGGGGCGGGAGCAAAAAAAAATACAGACAGGCTCAAAAAAACTAGTACACAGTCATATCAATAAATACGATTAGTTCTTATTTTTAATTAAGTGTGACAGCCAATGACAAAGCATCAAATATTTTTAAATTACAAACACACACGAGATAAGCTCGATGAGTTACTATGACACTCAAACACCCATGGCTTAGATTTCAAATGTATACATAAAGAAATAATGATTTTGGCACTGTCGAGACATGGGCCGCTAGGGCAAAGCTTTTACCAACTAGACCACAAAAGTTCCACAGTTCTATAAAGTGAAAATGCGAATTAATCAACAATTAACTTGATTGTTTTATTAACAAGATTTGAAAATTCAGATATGTAGACGCGCATTGATAACTAGATCATATTTTAATTGATTAAAATCAAAGTCTAGAAGTAAAGACCTATGTAAACGGTATTCACTGTGGTTAACCCACTAAAGGCTTCGAATACCGTTTCGCGACCAATATATTCTCTGGATGGAATCGTGTAAACATGAGTTAATAAATACATTTGTAAATTCGTATACGAGGGCACGGATGTCTATTCTTTCATACGTACATTATATGCTTTTATATAATGGTATGTAAAAAAAGAAGAAGAGAAGCCGAATTACTGGGTTACTACAGCAAAGAAAAAGTAATTGTTTGATTTTTCATAACTTATGTAAGTGTTTCCCAAGCTTTTGGCATCTGTGTACCCCTTTTATATTTTTTGTAACACCAAGTACCCCGTCAAAAAAAAAATCGCATATACTCAATTACAATCAAAATATATTTATTTGTTTTCCTTTTGTGTAACATAAACAAAACAACAATAAGCGATACAAATACAACTCATGCGCAATACTAACAAGTAATTTTTTTTAAAATTACTTTCCTATATTTGTAATCGAAAAAATTAAGCTAAGTGTTGAAGCTTATCCTCGCGTACCACATTTTGGGAAACACTGACTTAGATAGTAGATTTTTATAAATACGAATTTCAATAAAAATTTAAAGAACTTTTAAGCGATGGGATCAAAATCATTTCTTGTTATTTTATTTGTTTTGTGTAATGTTTATTGTATAGATATTATAAGAATTGAAATTAAATAATAATCTAAAACAGATTTATTTTTTAAATAAAGATGCACTATAATAATTCCGCATGGTTTATTTATGCGACGGACACATAAAAAGCGATTTTAGACGACACATGCTACCTTCTTTCGACTTTTTGGCACACTGTATTAAGCAGCAGTGTAAAACTTTACACGTTTAATTCCCAGGTGATTTCGCTAATTCTGATAAATGACTCTATAAACAATTTGAATGGGCCGAATCAATGGTGAGAGGGAACTGCGATTATGATTTACGGCTATTGATGAAATAATTACGCTACGAACAAAGTAGTTAACAAACGGATTCGAAGCCGAAGTTTGAATGCGATAAAAAGCATTTTTTTAATTAATTAATTAAGGTCTTCTATGATGTATCATTATTTGTGAGTGCCTGTGAATCAGCTATCATTCATTAATCCAATTTGATATAGACGTTGAAAATTGCTTTCATGCATCGATACAATGGACAAGAGAGAGAATCGAACAGTAAAAATGTTTAAATTATGAGCCAATGTTGCAATCGATAAATACCTTCCAAATTAATGATGAAAGAAAGAAGATAATTGAATAATTATTTTTAAGATAATAGTTTTTATTCAAATTTATTGTTATGTATACAAGTTTACACATTTTTTTTGCTTTCGCTGGGAAAAAGCTTACGCAATACCCACTGCAGTAATTGCCTATTGAATAAGGCTCCATATCAGACGTAGAAGCAAGTAGTAACATGATTGAAAAACGATTGCCCGCTGGTCAAGCCATGGAAAAGTAGTGGATGGCAAACACATATCCACTGTGGAAAAGAAAAAGGACGTAACCCACAGTTTTTTAAAGCAGCGTTTTTGCGATAATCACAATGTATCAAACTTGATACACGTTCTATCAAAAGGATGCAAGCTGCAAATGCCGAGTTAATATCTAAATTTAGCTTTTATGTTTGAAAAACATGCGCTTGTAAAAAAATAAAACCAAAAAAAAAGACTGAAATAAAGGTTTTTCCTAGACAATTTCTTTAATTAACTCATTAGTGCCGAACCCAATTGCTCACGTTAATGACACAGGTGTCCAATTGGACACGCATTTATTGTTGTCTACGATTGATCAGAAAATTGTCAATGGATATAGTCATAAATATTGTTTCACATATATCAGTTGACAAAGGTTCATTGCTTCACTTAGACGTCACTTTGGAGTTCTGGCTAATTAAATTAAAATAATATCGGTTGTCAAAGTGTGTCATCATTTTACGGACGAGAAAACATGAACTCAAATTTTACGTAAGTATTTTTTTCTGATAATATTGATTCGAAGAATAATGTTTCTTTCATTAAATAAATTATAAATATACATCGTTTACGTTAACATATCCAAGAATGGCGATAATTTTGTTTATGGTATATTTATTGAGCATTTAAATCCAATGTGTCCAAATGGACACGTGTGCCACAAACCACTAAAAAATATTTTGTATAATTTTTTCAAAATACTTTTATTTTAACTTTTGTAAAAACATATGTAAAAATTATTCAATATTAGGGATATGTCCAATGATGCTGCAAGAGAAACACTAATTAACAATGCATTAGATGCACTATATGATGCAAGCGATGATGAACACGTTACCGAATATAATCTATTTATAACACCACCAGACCCTGCAGTTTTAACAGATGAAGATTCAGGAGATGAGGATTTTGGCGGAACTATCGACAATTTAAATCATAGGCAATCACAAGCAACTGCACATGCAACCAAATAACATACTGAAAAAAGAAAATAGAGGATATTATGAATCTGCGATTAGCAAGGAAGATGGAGTTTTTGTCTGTAAATGGGTTGACAATTCAGTCGTATATGGGGTTCATCGAGTTGTACAGCTTCCAATGTATATGGGGTTTCTCCTATTGGACCAGTAAAGCGATATTCACGAAAAGATAAGAAAAGTATTCAAATTCAAAGACCGTTTATTGTTAGTGAATACAACAAAACTATGTTTGGTGTTGACAGAATAGACGAGAATATCGGGACTTATAAAATAAAAATCAGAAATAAAAAAAGGTATTGGGCTTTATTATCTTGGATGATAGATATTTGTGTACAAAATACATGGCAACTAAAATGAAAAAGTAGAAGTAAAGTATCACAACTTGACTTCCGGAGAAAAATTGTTCTAAAAAAATATAAAGATATCACAATTGGAAGTAATTTGAAACCACGAACATCAAAATCAAAGGTTCTAGATGATATACGATTTGATGGATTGAAACATTTCATCAAAAAAATTGAAAAAAAGAGGCGATGTGCTGGATTTTACTGTAAAAAAAAGACATCGGCAGTTAGAACACAGTGTGGAAAATGCGATGTTGGCTTGTGTATTATATGTTTCGAACATTATCATACTGTTAATATTTTATAGAAATAAAGAATCTTAAATATATCAACGTTTTATTACATTTTAACAATATTGAATAATTCATGTAAAATTTAAAAATAAACCTTAAGTGTCAAGCGTGTCCATGTGGACACAGCTGTTTTCTACAAAAGTAAAAGTAATATTTTAATTTAAAATTTAGTTATTACTTTCATTTAACATGCTGATACATAATAAATGAAAAGAAATTATTTTTGAAACAAAACAAAAACCTTGGCACACGGAGAACAAAATGTGTGTGTCCATTTGGACACCTGTGCCGCTAATGAGTTAATATTATAATGATTATGTCAATTAAACACCAGTTTAGAAGTCTCCGCGCACTTCAAGGTTGTGTATAATTCATAATTTGCATGTGGCCCAAAATCACCAAAACACGTTTTTTGTGCCTATTGTAAAATTTGATATGTGTGGGTTACGTCCTTTTTCCTTTCCAAAGTCGATATGCATACAATGAAATAGAACTATACCAAATTTACAATGCGTCAAAAAAATTCACAACAGCCAAATATTTATTTTTATTAAATCTATTTAACTGTCACAAATGTAAGCATTAAAATCTTAACTATAGACAGTAAACTATCTATAAAACGTAGGTCCCATGTGAAAATTACAGTTTACTGTTATATCCGTCCGGTAGTAAAATGCATGCAATTATTGTTTACATCGGTAAATTTTACGGGGGTAAATTCAGACATTTTCATCAGAGGCACGTTCCAGTAGTAAACGTTTTAGAGGGCGGGGGGTGAAATCACGCACCACCCCCATTCACTGTGATTGTAACAAATATAACTACCAACGGAATAATCTCTTAAACGAGAACACTCATAGAATTGTGTAATATACTTCTAGGCATAAAGCTGCTAATTCTAATTTATGTGTATTTTCAGCTTACGATTGTTATATTCATGTAACTGACCTAAAGCATTGATAGTATCACGAATATTTAAATATATATATATATAAAACCCGATGAAAATGATTTGGGTCATTTCACTTTAATAATGTTTAAGCCAAGCCTAGTTTGACGTTCCATTATCCCGTAATTTACGTCAGAAATAGTCGACTAATTGTATAAATAATAATAGATGTAAGGGAGATATATTTCATACAAAGATATTTGATTAAGAGCCTGAAAAACGTTAAAATCCGCGATTTCGTGCAAATATAAGACTTATGTTATTATACTCTCAAATATAAAAAAATAGCAGAAAATAAAAGTGATTTCGCGAAGAAGATATTCGGCAGTGTGAAATAAAACAAATACTTTTTTTTTATTTCACTGGTTGTGTTACAAATAGTGACAAGGGCGTCACCTCATTTAAATAAAACTTTAGACTAACTAAGCTAGTGCATTATATGTTCACGTAAAAATTTAAAATCTTACAATCGTTAGTCGATAGATGTTTCTCAGCGCCGAAGCCGCGTCATACATAAGTAAAACAACCATTGGAATAATAAATCCAACAAAAAAATGTTTTAAAAATGTAAATTCATAATCATACAGTCGAACCCTTAATAAATAGATTTTTTTAAATATCTTAGAGGGTATTTAAGTATTATGTAATTGGATGACTTGAACGTTTCGATGAAATAAAATATAGTTACGACCAGGCACCGACGTCGAAAGCAACAATAACACAACTCACACAAATAGTAATAAAATAATGTTGTAGGTATTGAATTAAACCTCTCGACAAAGTCAGCGGCACGCACGCCCGCGCGTGCCAGCCCAATCATTTCATTGCTGCCGCAGCTTCGAATTTGGATAACGGCCGATGTGTTTTCGATAGGGTGACCCACCCGACCCTACGCGCGGCGAGCTATCCCATCTATATTATTCCAGGACTGAGATGTTACTATACCGTACATATTTTAATATAATATAATATACTCATTACTCAAGTGCCTAAATCTAAGTTCACAGAGAATTATTCTCATCCCATAATAAACTACAACAGTGGAAGCGAGCATTAGAACTACGAGAAAAGTAAACCTATCTATATAATTATTTATGTCGCAAGAATGTCGCGGAAATCTAAAAACTCAACACCATCAAATAATACATGTCAAAATTTCATAACAATCTGACGTATAGTTCACAAGTTACAGTGGGTTTAGTGACGCTACTTTCGTTTATTATCGATAAATCATTGCTTTTTAATAGGAACAAATACCGTTCAAGCAAAAAATAGCTGGACAAGTGTTATTTGGACTTTGCTTCATCGAGATAAATGGTAGAGATAAGTGGTTTGCTGATTTCTGATCGCTCATTTTATGATTTCTGAACTGAACGATCCGGTCGAATTCGGCAGTTGTTCCAGAAAACATAAAAAAGTCTAGAAAATAGTTTTGACCGATCGTAAATTGAAATTTCGTGAAATAGCTGAACAATTATAGATATCAAAACGCAGTATATTCACCATTTTGCATTAACATTTGTTTGAGAAAGTTCTGTTCGAAGTGGGCACTGCGTTTGCTCAGAGTCGATTAAAAACAACAACGCGTCGACAATTCTCTATTCTAGAATGGCCAAGTTCTCTATCAATATCAAGGACTACTTGTTTCGACCAGAAATCGATTTCAATATCGAAGTGGTCACCCGATACAATTTACCGGCACTTAAGATTGGCAGACGCATAAAATTGCAAACCGAATCCGTCAATTTGAAGTGCTCAAGTTCGGCAAAAGTTTCCAAAAATAATAATCTCACCCGGTGGGCCGCTTCAGAACACGTATAAAACTTTCCTTTTATAAGATATAAACCAATGCAGATGGTAGTACTTACGAACGTGAGTAATAAAATACACATGAATAATAACAATATCGCGGATTGATTTTGCTCAGTCAAAATATAGGCATTGTATGTTAACAAATTATTTTTAAAAATTAAGAATTTAATTATTTTTCCGGATCCTTACCCGGACAGTCAACGTCGTTGGCTTTGGTTGGGGAGCACACCGGTTCGAATACCAATAAGGACATTTTGATAAATTACCCTAACCTAACCCTATATTTCTATAATTAATCTCTTTGTCTCTTCGTCTCTTCTAAAAAAGTGAGGCTGAACAACTTTGTAACACGCAGTGTTTGTAGAAAATAACTTCTGTTATGATAAGCTTCCTTAGAAGTCTATATGCTCCACATTAGGAGAACATGGTAACAAAAAATACATTGTTTATAATAAATTTTAACTAGTAGCTGGTCGGCAACAATGTAAGAAATTAACTATAATATCTTGCAAGTGAAACACTTTAAAAAAACTCTTGAAAATTATTGCTTAATATCGATTTTAAATAAATACATTATATTATATACCATGATAAAAACATAATTGAAATAAACGGGAAATTTTCAAGAAATGATTGTTAAATTTGGTCAACACTGACACAATAATATTTTGAATAAGCTTTACTAATACTAGGTTTGAGTATACATGTCAATGAAAGCTTCTATGAATAATTGGCACGAGCCAGTAATCCTAAGCTGTCAATTTATTGCTCTCGTGGGGCGATGGTCGTTGAGTAATATATTAGAGATGAATTCGCTGCTGTATTATTGGTTTCGTTAAAACAATTTATTTGTAAAACGCTTATTTTTTTACAAATGACTTTATTCCCGTCCGTTCTGCTATGTTCTGTAACAAAAGTTATCATACCTTGGTTTGTACATTATGGCAAAACCCCTAAATTTAGGGTCGGAAGCGTGATTCGCTCTGTTAGAGTGTAAATCAAGAATAATTAAATAGATGATATCAAACCCATACGAATAACTGATCACAGTGTCAGATTTTAAGGTAGCTTTCAAAATAATATTCTTCGAATAATATCATATATACACAGCGATGATGATTATTTTATTTAATAACATACGTCGTAGATTATAAGACTATTTCAATTATGGAAAATATCAATAGACGAGTTTAATTATACAAACAATACATACCTAAATTAATTAATTAATTGATTTAAAAAAAAAACAATTTTCACAGCGTCTGTTTTCGATACGTACGACAGTTCTAATAAGCTTTAGACGTGTGAATTTTGTGTCAAGTCTTAATTTAAGTCTCGGGTTTATACATACAAATATTTATAGAGTATTTTAAAAATGTTATTTTATCCTGTGAAGGATTTTCCGGGTTCGAATCCCAGAGCGAACAGCTTTTATTCAATTGATTTATCGATTTCTGTTCGAAGGCATGAATGTTTGTGACGTTTAAAAATTCCCTCCCACCTTTCAAATCGTAACATAACGGGGCGTAGAGCGATCAGCTAACCACTAGTTCTGTCTTAGCCATATATTTTTTAACATACTCTCTTCGGAAAAAGAGAGGTAGAGCAACTGAGAAACAATCAGTTCTCGTAGACAATATTAGGTGGCCATTTGCTCCACATTAAGAGCGGACATAGGTAAAAAAAGATTATGTCAGTTAAATGCTTTTGAGTGGGGAAAAAACTACTTTACAAATACTTATTTTTTATGTCTAACTCTTATGTAATTAAAGTTAATAAAAAAATATTTTGACGTGGCCAGTCCTTACTTGTGTGAAAATAAAACGATGCCTCTATTTAGAAAGACAGTGGTAAATTGAAGACATAAATCGCTTCCTCTAAGTGTTATGTGTTCCCCCATTGAACCGTAATACAACGTTTCCACAATCTATACTATAACGTCGATGTCAAGAGGTGAGCACTATCTGTGGCAAACACACGACCTCCGCTGCGAAATCCGAAAATCCCCAATAAATTGGTTTCACACTAGGCGGAAGGTAGGCAAAATTCGAGCACCTCCGAGGGCGTGGGCGGCATCCCGGTTCGTTTCACACCGCGTGCGGCGGCAACTGTCGCGATAAGGACGACATATCGAATGGGAGACAGCCGAAGAACAATTGCACCGATTGACAAATGTAAAATGTTAGATATATTTTAAACAACCCATATTTACCTAGTCAGTACTC
The DNA here is from genome assembly GCA_031772345.1 of Himalopsyche anomala. Taxonomy (NCBI): domain Eukaryota; kingdom Metazoa; phylum Arthropoda; class Insecta; order Trichoptera; family Rhyacophilidae; genus Himalopsyche; species Himalopsyche anomala. The sequence continues at coordinate 22,628,090 of CM062825.1, read as the reverse complement.
GGTGGAAACGCATTATATTAATAAAAACACAATATTTCTTTCTACTTTATTTCCACTTTATTTAAAAATATCAGGACCGGTTTCGTTCATGGCGAGTATTATCAACTGACTCAGTTGACAATGCTCGCTAAGAGCGAAACCGGTCCGGACCTTTTTAAATAAAGTGGAAATAAATTAAAAGGTTTATTGTGTTTTTATTAATAGTTTCATATCTTTGGTTGAAGCCTTGAAAATACAATGACGTACTCGAATTTCAGCAAATGGTTTATATCATATGGGCCCACTGTTCCGTTTCGCATATAATATAATATGGAAAACGGAACGGTGAGAGTAAAATCTTCAACACTAATAATTCCGTGTTTCAATTCCGAGTTAACCGTATCACCATAAGTCTATTAGAAAATTTAAATTATTCCTAAAATGTACAAAATGAATTTTCATTTATTTGCAAGAACTCCATTACAATGGCAAAACATAATAAAATATTTAGTTCCACGAGAACCGTAAGAAATAGTTTATAATCATTTCAGCTTCACGTCACCGCCAAAACTATATTTATTAATTAGTTATTCGGTTTTCAATTCTGAAGCTTCTCAAAAAGTGTAAAAATGCTTATTAGCTATAACGTTTTTCCTTATATTATTAAAAGCATTCATCATGCATGTTATTAAAATTAGGTATAAAATAAGAAATCTGGTGATAAGCTTTTGTCTCTTACTAGCCTCATAATAGTATTGTTTTCTTTTATAGCTAAAATTATTAATAGTTTACATTACACTTAGATCAGTGGGACCAGCTGTCTTCTACAAATTATAAGAATTTAATTTGATTCATAGTACCTATGTGAATTCAAATATAAATGCATCCTTTCGTTCTATATTTTATATATCATTGAACATGCCGATTCAAAGAAGAAACTCCGATATTCACAACGATAAGAATATATGATAAGCAACTTTTGATTCCTTTGAAACGTACCGACAGGGCGGAAACGTCTTGGTAAAATAATGCATTTTAGGAAGTGCATTGTTTCTTTTCATAGTGATTGAAAAAAAAATCTGTGATAATTATAGAAAGCTCCGAAAAAATATCATTCCCGCGGCGGAGGGTCTTTGACACGCGATATCGTTGGTGTCAGTCAAATTTTGCCGATGCGCTTTTTGCGAATAATGCAAGCCCACAAAAATAATACATTATAAGTGGAAAATTTTCGTCCGAAAAGGCGGAAAATATATTTATTCATGGCACAAAAGAAAGCACACCCGTGAAAAAGAAATGTACCTCCATCAAATAAAGGAATGAATAAAAACGAGCATAATATGGTATAATCGGCAGAACAACTTAATCGACAACTCATACATTTTACATGAATTGTCAGGTGTTTGTCATAACAAAAGATTTTATTAACTTCCTCTCGTAATTAGTTCGCTCTCGTAAAGAATTCCTTTAATGCGGTTAGTAATATTAGGTCAATTAAAGTTTCTTTTTGCTAGTTTATTACGAGACGAAGTTAAAAAACATCTTCTGTAAACTTTTAGGGTGTTCACTGTCTATACTTGGTGGAAAGGCATTATATTAGTAAAAACACAATATTCCTTTGTACTTCATTCCACTTTATTTAATATGTCAGGACCGGTTTCGCTCATTACGAGCATCGTCAACTGATAAGAAATATAATTTAACAATGCTATTTATACAAAAATGAACGGTTATAAACAACAATTGGCATTGAAAAGAAAATACCAATTACATTAAAAGTGATTCTAAAATAGCACAAAATTAAAATGTTTAACACATCCAACAAATAATTAAAAAGTCTAGTTAAAAAGTTAGGAAACTATCATTAAGCCTATTCACTCTATTAATGTCATTATTTTCATTGTATCACTTTGTCAAAGAATTCCCAAATTTTAATTATGCTTGTAATTACTTTCAATCCCCATTCTAAATTTATTAATCTGAGATGACTTTTTAATTATTTGTTAGATGTGTTAAACATTTTAATTTTGTGCTATTTTAGAATCACTTTTAATGTAATTGGTATTTTCTTTTCAATGCCAATTGTTGTTTATAACTGTTCATTTTTGTATAAATAGCATTGTTAAATAATATTTCTTATCAGTTGACGATGCTCGTAATGAGCGAAACCGGTCCTGACATATTAAATAAAGTGGAATGAAGTACAAAGGAATATTGTGTTTTTACTAATCTTCTGTAAAATTGATGAGTTTTCGCTAACGATTTTCTGCCGATTACGGGTGACATAGACTCTTCATTGTAGAGCTCATTTGAATAATATTAAGTCAATAAAAAGCTGATAAAATCAATGCAATAATACATCACGTAAAGTCTGACAACGGTGGATAAGAAATATCACCATTGCGTAAGTCGTTCGCAAATCTTTGATTCAAGAGTAGTATTTGCACCTGAATCAACATCAAGTAAGTCACAGCACAAAGCTATCGCGATGTTAGACGTGGAAGTGTATTTTATTTTCCCAATTATAGGCGATACCTATATAAATCGGAAAGATAGTTTGATAAAGATCGACGACCAACAGTGAAGACGAGGACGTGGCTATCTGATAGACAAACGCGACGTGATTGATACTCCTGTGACAGGTATACAAGGCAATGTTGTGTGGTATTTTAATGTCACAGACGATAATAAAGTAAAAACATATTCGGTATCAATCTATGAAGCAAGTCAATATTTTTGATATAAAAAGTGAATAGGTAATTTGATACGGAAAATCAAAATTTAATATTTAACATAGTCATGTTCAAATACTTTATTAAATATGTAAGATCACTTGTTTTGATTTTTAAATTAGAAAAATAAACAAGTTTTGTGTAGCAAATAATTCTAGACATTTTCTTTTGGAGTTCAATTACGAAAATCACTTTACCGTAATTATCACCCATTTTTGATTTATAATCTAAAAAAAATCTTGATGTTCTTAAGCTGTAGCGATGCGATATAATAGTGTCGATTGAGATAGACAAACCATAAAACAGTTATATCCTTATCTTTGCACTGAACATTTTGTAATTGAATTTAAAATTACTTTTCCACAAAAAAACACAACATTGTAAAGTTCATTACATCAAGAGTTTCAAGGTAATGTAGGTACAACTAGTTTTACGCGAAAATCTTTATTTCGGACCGTAGAAGTTTAGAAATTCTCACATAATCTATCGTCAATGTTTATTTAATGACCATTGCTATTGAAATAAGCAATGTATTAGAAAAAAAGTTTATTTTGACTACTAAATGATACGTCGCTGTTTTCCCAGAAAGTTTTTAGAGGCCTCGATATCTATTTTACAATAAAAAATATAAATAAGGAAAACAATAACAAAGTATTTAGTCCTACAAATATATATATATTTTAATAGTGGATAGCTATTTCGGCGTATGCTTTCATCAGAAAAATGTTTAAACCTACACTGGTTTAGAAGAGATACTAAATACATCCTGTTATTTACGCTAACATAATAATTAACAGCTTAACGCCCGCTCGTTTTTTTATAGAATTTCACCTGGCGGCCGGGCAATTTTGCGAAAAATTCGCAAACAATTGTAATTTTACTAAATTCACTATAATTAGTAAACCAATTGAGATATCTTTACCGAATTTAATTTTCTATCTTCCCGATACTTTGCCGCATAAATCAATGTCATTTGAGCAGTGGTTCTTTATCTGTATATTGCATACTTATGTTGCGTAGTGAAAAAACCTAAAACTACTAAAAGATCTTCTTTTAAAATATGCAAAACCTACTTTTTCACATTGTTTTCTTTGCTTTTATGTTGATATATATTATAACTTACTTGGACAAACTCTTTAAATCGAAACAAACCAGACACGATTTTTAAATCAAGTATTTAAACAGAACGTAAAATAATATTATGAAAAATCACATACGAAAAAAAAAGTCTACCGTTTAGGGGTGTTTTTCACGAAATAATTTTGCATAATAATAATTTATTTTTTGTTAAATAATACGTCAATATGTGTACTACCATCTCTCGTTAACATTTGAAATCAAACTCGATCCTAACCAAGTGATTTTTCAACATAATGGAATGTATGACGTAGGACGCGTATACGCGTCCACGGTCCGCAACCGTTGGATTTCAAAGACTTAAATACGCGTCCACGGTCGTTAAGTTGTTAATATAACAAATTATGGGATTATTCAAGGTAAATTAGTTTAAATTAAACTGATATTTATTATAATATAGTAACATTAGGGGCTTTGTAGAACTAACTACATTGCTATTGTTTTACATTATTACAATGGAGTACTACCAGGTAAATGCGAATGCAATCAATGATAATTATAAAAGTTATCCGTCGGTGAAACTTCCAGTGAATTATAACGTATTCTCGAATACTGGCGGGTGATAATCAATGCGTCGTAAAACGGGTTCTCAAGACCTAGCGCAACAACGAAGAGGAAATAAAAATTAACCAGCACTGCAATAAAATTGGTGATTCGGGACATAACCACCCAAGTCAATAATACCACACAAAGCACCGCTGTTAATTATGACTATTATTGACACGACTTTGTACATACTCTTTATTGTCGCGTTACGATGCGTTTAACGACACACACTGTTATTGCCTGTGAAATCGGCCCTTGCACATTGCTTCTCAAAATAACGGAGAGTATCGTTTAATTTCTTGTCGCATAAAATGTCTTTAAATATCATAACCTGTACGCAGCCGTAACAGTATAAATTCAATTACATAGAGTTCTTTAGATGACGCAAATTTGCAAGGGACTGGTATATCCTACATGCACAGTTGCTAAAAGACACATCTCATAATATAACGAGGACCAAACTTGAGTGAAGTGATTGGTATTAGGGCCTCCAATTTTGTGTGAGTACTATCACGATCCCGGGATTGAGAATGTTGCGCAAGGGCTCTAAAAAAGTCACATTTTTTTCATTTTGGCAATTCCGCAAATTCCTGGGTTTTCGAAATTGGAAATCTTGAAAGAGCTTAAAAAGGTCTCGCGTCGTTTCATTACGGAGATTCCTTAAATTCCTGGGTTTTCAAAATCGACATTTTTTTTTTTAAATCCCAGGATTTCAAAATCGTCGAGCAAAAATTTCACAATACCGAATCCGGAAATTATACACGTTTTTATGCTGAATGTTTAATCCCGGAATCCTAAGATTGGAAAAATTGACAAATCCCGAAATCCCGGGATCACAATAAGGGTCCAGGATTGAATGCCCTAGTAAATAGGGCCTAGTTGGTACCTTTGCTTGGCGAATATATTTGATGATGTGCCTAAAAAAATGATATTTTTTAATTCGTGTGCCATTTCTTTATCGATAAACATAATATAATATCGATCATTACAAAAATAGCTTTAGACAAAGATAATTGAACACACGACGAACGCGTGCGCGCACTTGAAATAAAAGTGGAATTAGTAGAAATGAATATTTTTTTTTGAATATCTTAGTACATACTAGTATTATTTTTAGTAATGACTGTTCTTACACAATTAAAAGCAGTTTTTCAATGATTTAATTTTAATCGAGTCAAATAACGTCATAATTGACTTATGCGCAAAAAGATAACATTATTATCTAACAAAATTAGAAAAAAAGTCTATTGGCAATCAATATTTGTGGAACGAATTCATCGTTTTTCTTCAATATATTCCTAAGCAATTTAATTCTTCGTCATAATGAGGACACTTTGTATACAAATTGAGTGATTTCACGTAAAACTTTGTAGAATGCCTGTCGTCTAACGGCCATTTTAGTAGAGTTTCATTAGTTTATGGGCAATAAACCGGAGGATATTGGGCCTCGTTAAATCACAGCGATGATGTTGGATCCACAGCGCCTCTGGCACGCCGCTCACGGGCATGTGAAAAATTCTTTCAGCCAAGGTAAAGCATAGCCCCCACTGCTATCTATATCTACACAAGCTATCACTGGAAGTGGCATTTTATAAAAATAAAATTCTAATATACTAATAACATTTCACGCAGACAAAACATTCAATAAACAATTTGTGGCAACAAAAAATATGGTTATGGATATTCATATAAGCACACACCCCAAAAGGATGCCATCCTACTAAAATAGATTATGATATATATATCTCAAGCAATATATTTCTGATTTTTAACCACATTGTGAAAGTGGATAAATGTTACATTATTTTGGGTCCGATAGCCAAGTTCTTAGAATCAAGTCAAGGAATAAAAACTGTCATACATTGATTGTATTGATAGTTTAAAAACACACTACCAACCCCCTTACCTGATTATGAAAACGGAGAACTAGATTAGTTAACTACTAGTTCATTTCAAATAGTAACCTTATTTTTCGTCGAACAACTGACTGGCAACCAATTATCGTTAAAAAAAAAAAAAAAGGAGTGTAAAAGCTATATATTGGGAGCGAACATGATTTGGTACATACGAGCTGTCGATCACTGCACTAGACCAGTGCTCTGAAGCCGTTGCACCACGGCATATTGCTTATTTTAAATAAAATATTTGTTTTTCATAGCCAATTCCCATGAAAAGACTGTATTCTTTAATGTGTATTTAACAAATAACACACTTAATTCAATCGATTTTTGTACATCCATACTATGTTCTATAATATATATGTTTTACGTGTGGTGCGCAGCAGAAATCTGGGTAAAATTCTAGTGTGACGAGGAAGAGAAAAAAAAGGTTGCATAGCACTGCACTAGTCCTTGGTTGTCAGTATAATTGCGTTATACTAATTAACATGATTGATTTTATAAATGTTTAATAATGCTTATAACATATAGCAAACACTATAATCTATCGACAGTTCATTATTTATTTATAGTCATGTTACCAGAGAATCTTAAAATGCTCATATCTAACGATATGACATAAAACTAGCTATTGTTACCTGCACAGTGCTCCCCAAGGAGAGTGGAAACCGATAAATAAATAAGAAATCATCCAACACCTACTAACCAAACACTAACATTATAATAGAATAAATATTTCATGAATGATAATTCAGGCGCCAGTATTCTGTCCAACAACTATCTTATTCATTCAATTTTGAGACACGTTAAAAAAAATACTATTGATTTTATAGATGTAAAAAACACTGAACGACAACGTACATATACAAAGTCATGTGCGCCAGTAGGTGTTCAATATTGTATCCGGAGAAAATACTTTGATATAATAAAAAACAAGCTAAATTTATTATCAATTCAAAACACACGGACGTTACGAGGATGTTATACCTGATACTTGAATACGACCACTGTAATAATATACAGCCACAAATTCGTTTATGGTTGTTTTTTAAACACTCAACAGATTTAAATGGACATCGATAGTTTGTTTTTATGTAATAATCGTAATGCATTTTGATCGTTGATACTCGATAGTGTATAATTATGTAGATATCTGCTATTTGAGAATTGGAGGAGATGCTGGTACTAAAACGGTCAATATCGTCACAAATCACAAGAAATAAATAGTAAAAAAGTTTTCCTATGGTAAAATGCATAATACACAGAGCGAATATAAAAACTTATCAGATTGTTCCTGAAATCAATTAAAGGAAATTTGTCACTATAAAGAAACTAAATTATTTCGAATACACAAAATAGTATACATTATTCATCTAAATATGTACAACATACAATACCACAATGATGTTAAATTTTATTATAGAAGAAAAACTTACAATGAGTAAATGAAGTTTTTAAATATAAAATATAAAAATAACTTAAATTATTCCACGTATTGTGCTACAAACTGTGACACGTGTTTCGCCTGTTTCAGAGGCATCCTCAGCCAATCTTACTTTCACAAATGCTTGTTTAAGTACGAATGAGTTGGAGTTTGTAGCACTATATGTGGAATAATCTAAAATATTTTATATTAAAATGAACTTCCACAAAGTTACCGCCGAATCCACGGAAAGAATTATTTAAATGTAAAAAGCTCCAGTAAAGTTGAATTTAAGGATTCAAAAGCATTACATTCTAGGGTAAAATATAAAAAATGTCACATTCAAAAATCTACCCACCAATGTTTATCTAAATTTGTTTATATAAAATATACTTTACAACTAATATTAGCAAAAAGGGTAGATCGTATCCTAAATATATTTAACAAACGTGTTCATAATATTAAAAACTTGTGTATAGATTACAGGACACTAGAGAATCAATTAGGGAGAAAATCAGAGTATCATCGAACCAAGTGAAGATGTATGATAAGCACAAGTGGTAAATTTAACATTGTTCTAACATGATCGACAGACGAGGCTGGATTCGTGCCCGAATGAGGGACACTGTATACAGTAGCGCGTGCGTAACTCTGGACAAAAAAAAAAGACAATTTATTTGCAAGTGCACTGTCGTGCGTAAGACCTCCACGATACAAAGCGGAACAGATTTGAGTGGGTATTATGTGTGAAAGTTAGATGAGATAGGTTTATCACCAATGATTTCATGGCTTGTCAATGTTTTCTGTTGCTGAATGGTATACAAATTTACAATCCTTGATTCGATTTTTTTTCATTAAAGGAGAACTAAGTAAATTCTGGTTTCAGACAGTTTCAATTCAGTTTCAGTGGTCAATTTTATGATATAAAAATAAGTGTATTTATGATACTTGCAAGTTCCGCTGAAAACATATTTCAAGTGTTATTTTAATAAAGTTCAAGTTGAAATAACATTCACTAACAGAGAGGTAAATAAAATTAGTAGAGACCACCTTATTAAAATAAATATACATTTAAAATTTATGAAAAAAATATATTGATTTCTTTAGTATCGCTATACCTGACACAAATGCTGTGAAATAAACCATTTCTACAACATAACGTACAAATTGATAACTTTGATATTCCACTGGTTGTCTTTCTAATTGTGATGCATGTTTCGCATTATGATAATGATTCTCCGATAGTTAACGAGAATAAACACATGGTACTTACTATCAGTAATGCAACCGATGTTTGTATTAAAATTGAATGTTCACAAATTGACCGCCGAATATACATCATAAATAACCAATTTTGGTTAAATTAATATAGAAAAACTACTTGTATCCTTCGCTGAATGCCTTTTTCACAAAAAAAAAAACTGCTACAAATTTTTGGTAGTTGTATCCTTCGTCAATCATTGACTTAAAACTACATTTTTTACTATAAACCAACAGTAAAACATTATATTACATTTCAAATAATTTCAACGTGTCCCAATAGAAAGTTTACGCTTTAGTAATAGATAATTAGTATTTTGGAGTCTGCTGTGTATCACATCGATCGTCGCGACGTCTTTTTACGTACTCGAATCAGGCGTCGAATTACCGCCCCTCCGGCCGACGTCGCCGCGCCGATTCATGGCGAAAGCGATACGCCGAGATTCAATTACGCGCTCCCCTACGACTCTGATAAAGTTTAGTTATTGGCTGGTTAACGACATCACACCAGGGTGGTCTGACTCTATATGACCACGATACGTATAGTCTGTTCGGAGGCGGCATAAAATAAAATAGATTACATAATAGGCAAAAAGAATAAACACGCCGATAAGTCAGTCTTCTGAAGTCCAAATATGTTCACGTCGTTTTATAAACTCCCTCTTTGTTGGAACATGAGATTAAGCGATGAAACTACGAGTATTTACAGATTTGGAAATTAATAACAGCATAATTGTGACTAAATTGGTATCGTAGCCTTTTTACCGTGGAGTAGTTCCAAATAGTTTATCCTAAGTTTTACATCATGTAAGAATGTAATGAAAAAATGCTGTGTATGGTAAAAAATAAATTATCTAAAATGTTCAAGTTGCCAGTAGTCGCATCTTTTCACTGATTATTTTTATAGTATGACATAGATGGTAGTAATATTTCCCACCACTAATCGATATTAATAATTGAAAATGATGAATTAATGTAATTGGCGAGTGGAATTGCATTACATCAAAATTTAGAAATTCGTGAAAAGTGAAGGATAAGTAAAGTTAAATGATACTGTTCCATTAAGGGGAAAACCCAAAACGTAGGAAACCTGCAGTCAGTAATTATAATGATTTAATCTACGTATGAGTATACACATTTTTTTTTTATTGAGAATAAAGTGTAATATAACGAAATGAACCGAGTATAAATTATAGCCGCAAGCCAAGCTTTTAAAAGAGATGGGGTGGAATCGTAGACAGTAAGACAAATCTAATAAAGCTCAAGAGGACGGAAAACATTCTGAACAATGTGTATTAAATATTTATTCGCATATTCGAATATGCATAATCGCAATATTGATTATCTTGTTGGAATAATAAAGAAACACTTCTATTCTAAAAAGTTAATATAAATTAAATTCAGGTTAACAATCATTCAAACTGTGATACGTTTCATTTTTGTTTCAGAAACTAATCTTAATTATATAATATTAACAAATTCGCAATAAACGAAGTGCATTTGGATCCTATTCAGTATTTTATAAGGATGGTGTTCGATCCGTATCAGATATATTTTGTTTTTCGTAAAATTAAGTTACAAAAAGTTGAATCTGAATAATAAGGCAATTCAATTAGATTTAAGGGGAAAAGATTTCTTAGAATATCAAGCAACAGTTTAGAGACGAACATCGAAACATGTGACATACAAAATATTTTAAAGACTAAAAAATAATTGCGACGTATTTGTTATACACCATGATCGAAAAATATTAGATTAAAGAATACAAATTTATATAATGATCTTAAGTTACACCTGTATGTATATTTGACAAACACTTTCACAAAGCCAAGAACCTGTCATATAATACAAATACTAAAATAATTAATAATAGAATTACTTCAATTATTTTAGGTTGCAAAAAAACAAATACGAAATTATTTAGGTCGATTGATTGCATAAAGTAATTAAAAAACGCTATTCAATATACACAACTGCAAGTCATTTTGGTGAGCATTCTCCATTCATTGGGTCATCGAATAATATGTATAAAAGAAAAAAGCTCATATAGAAAATTTTGCCGAGCATAACTAATTATTAAAAACGGTTATTAAATAATACAATAAATCAATACATTGTAATTTCAAATGCACGTGCTTGGATTCAATACTGCAAACCAATTCAAATATTCATGAGCCAAATTTGAATATATTACAACAAAAAATATTCCCAATAATTGCACAAACTGTTCAGAATATTATGACATAAAAATATTTTATCAAATATTTCCATATCAAATGCCAATGGAGTGGGTATCAATATGCAGGGGGATACGGATACGATGCACCGAATAGGGTTGACTATTTTGCAGTTGAAAATAAACTTTAATATCTGTACTCCTCATTCAACAAACATTATGTGTTTATGGTAATTTCAATTAAATGTCGGTATTTGTGAATTAATATTATTGATCGATAGAATTAATAAATCGGTGCTAATAAAAGATATGTGACAAATGAATTTTCGGTGAACTAATAATAAAGATATTTTTTTAAAGTTGATTTTTTTGTTAATGTAGTAATAGACTATGTATAAAACTTAAAATAATCATTGCACAAAAAAATACTGTAAAAACTGGCTTTCCAGTGTCTTTTGATATTATGAACTTGAGTAATAAATAATTAAATCGAAAAAGTTTTTTTTTAAGAAAAAGTAGATATTGATTTAACATCAAATAGTGTCGAAAGTATAAATTGTTTTTAACTTCTTAGCTAATAATTAACACATGACTGTTTGTAAAAAATATTGGATACAAAATAGCACACATCTGATATGTAAAAATATGCTAGTTTCAATTTAATTATAATTTTACTGTACATAAAAAACCAATGTAAGTAACTAATAAAGAGGTATTTTGATTCGTTCCTAGAATTAATTTAGCACAAATATTATCCAATCATGTTACGGACAAAATATAGACAACTGATAGCCCTTCAAAATCGGAAGGAATGCGAGCACGAAAGCAATAAATTACGTTAAAAATGAAGGTGAATTTCATTTCGTATTACTACAGTTGACGCGGCACGCCACATCAGAAGATACATTATGGATAAGCAAATTTTCATGGTAAAATTAATGTCAAACTAAAATCGAATAACGTCAAAAATTAACGGAAAATAGTTAAATTTGAATCGTTAAAATATTGTATATTTACAAAAGTTTTGTCATTAAAAGACTCGGGTTTCGCCTTTCGACATCTACAGGCGTTCAAGTGCATGGATGAACTATAATAATTGACGTTGGATAAATACATGGATCGTGTATACATAAGAAATAAATGTATCACCAAGTTAAATAATTAATTAATTAAGTTAATTGACGGCGATGGTGACAAAACTTGTGTGAACTTACAAAATTTGAACAATTCAAAATTAATATTGAAATTTCAACGATCGCCTTCAGTCGAAATCTTAAATTGGAAAATAGTTCAATATTTAAAAAAAAACATTAAACACGTTCTTTACTACTTCTACATTTTTTTTACAAAGATGACTGTTGTTTCCAGGTGAAAAAATTGTTTTATTTTTCAAATATGAATCATTGAATTGCAAAAAGCACCCTGGAAGCGTTTTCATGTTTCGAGTATGACAAAAAAAACTGCTGTGCATACATAACATTGAATATATTATTTCTTTGGAATGGCTGTGTGTATGTGCTAGCAAGTGCAATAAAACCATTTCATTTTATACAGATAACGTGTATCAAAAGTTTTATTTATTTTTGAAACTCAGTTCTCAAATTGCGTTTTTTTGCAAATTACCCAAATTTTCTAAATGATCTCAACATATATAATGGAAAGCTCTCACCTGCCTTATTAGATAGAATTTAAGCAAACGATAGCGGCGTGGCGTCCCTAGGTTTTTTTCATAAAAAATCGTTCAGAATGGTTTTTGCAACTAAATGATTCATTCATATTATTTATTTTTATCAAGAGTTGACGGTATAATATTGTTCACTGTCAATACTTGGTAGAAATACTTTATATTATAAAGAGGAATATTGTGTTTTTTTCTTAGTATAATATTGTAACTAAAAATTGCATTGCATGTAATTTTCTGCACTGAGAAAAATATAACCGGATATTTTTACAATACAAAAATAAATATAACGCATTATAATAGCTGTACACAAAATAATTATTATTTCATGTATGTTTGCGAGTGACGAAACAGTTACTTTTTAAAACTAAAAATGTAATAAAAACACAACATGGATTGAATAAAAACTATAATCGGATACTAAAATCTTTTCGCAAAATATCCGCATTCTGAAGAGAAATTTAGCGCGTGAGAAAAGAGTATTTCAGTGGTTTTTTCAGACACAAACGTGAAGATTTATTTCACTTGTGTTCGCAAATGTACGTTAATCCGAAAGTAATAAGCATTTTTCGGGCAAAATTCTCCGAGTCGATTAAACGATTTATAAAATAAACATATTTTTTCACTACGATGTAATTTTTTAAAATTATTATAACACTGCAGGTCTTTAATTTCAAGCTGAAATTAATTCGATATGCTTTCAACGTCTACGAAAAATGGTTAATGAACAATCGAAAACTGATTTTCTGTCTTACACTTAATCTGGTAATGATATTTACATATGTAGTCGACAAAATTTACTCATGGGAATATGCATTGTTTGAATTGTCGGAAAATGATCTAATTTATTTTTTGATAATAGTTGTTGAAACAAATTGAGTTGTATCTGAAATGCCTTTACTTTCATTAATAAATCACACGCATATTTATTTTTCCTCTGCAATTCATCGTTAAGGACATGTAAATGAGTAATTGTGTCCAGTTATGGTTTTTGAGTTCGGGAAAATCTGATACATGTTTCATCTAAAAAAAAATACAATTATATTACTTTTTAATTTCCATATTTGACGACGAACTTTTCTCAAACTTAAACAAAAAATTTAGCTGTGGTAATGGACATCTGAATATTCGGAATCGAGTTCATGAAAAAAAAACTGATACAAATTTGTGATTTTTTGAAATTGCATATTGTTAATTTATACAACTTTAAAAATACTCCACGGGCTGGATGGAATGTCATCTCGGGTCGCCATATAAAACGACTGGGTCAATTATTTTATTACAATAGAGTATTTCACAATAACACAATTAACTCTTTGTACTCGACTGGCTCCGTAGCGGCACCACTGTGGGCGACCCGGCAACTCGACAGGCTCCGCAGCGGCACCATCCGAGTTGCCGCCGCAACACGGCATTTAATCCAATACAACGCTATTATTGATGTCTAAAATTTACATAGCGATATCGAACATGAATGATTATAACTATCTTTACAAAAATTTGGTAAAATATTCGAATGTCGAATGTATAAACGATTGATAAATAAGAAAAATATATTTTCAGATTAATCATCGCATTTAATATTTTTTATAGTTTATATTGTCATAAAAAATCATGATGAAGATAGTCTATATTGTCATACAAAATATATTTGATTTAAACAAATGTGTATTTTGAAATTTCGTGAATATTTCGTGAATATCGTATTTTGAAGTTTCGTAAACTTCAGGGGCGGCATAAATCTATATATGTATATAAAAATGAATGTTTGTTTGTTTGTTACCTATGCGCTCCTATACCGCTCATCCGATTGCGATGAAATTTTGGTGACGTGTTGTGCGGACGCCCGTGAATGTAAATAAATCAGCGGTGGGCTGCCAATAAGTTAATTTGTTGGTTTTTTCCGTATTCGTTTCTATACCGTTCATCCGACTGCAATAAAACTTTGGTGAGTTGTTGTGCGGACGCTCGTGAGTGTATATAAATCAGCGGTGGGCTACCAATACGTTAATTTGGTAATTTGTGTCTTATGCCTTCCTGTTTCTATACCGTTCATTCGATTGCGATAAAACTTTGGTGAATTGTTGTACGGACGTTCGCAAATGTATACAAATCAGTGGTGGGCTGCCAATACGTAATTATTTTTGTCTTTTCCGTATGCGTTCCTATACCGATCATCTGATTGCGATAAAACTTTGGTGAGTTGTTGTACGGAGGTCCACAAATGTGTACATATCAGCGGTGGGCTGCCAATACGTTAATTTGTTTGTTTTTTCTGTATGCGATCCTATACCGTTGATTCGACTGCGATAAAACTTTGGTGAGTTGTTGTGCGGACGCCCGTGAATGTATATAAATCAGCGGTGGGCTGCCAATACGTGAATTTGTTTGTCTGTCTCATATGCGTTTCCTATGCCATTCATCTGATTGCGATAAAACTTTGGTGAGTTGTTGTGCGGAAGCCCGCAAAGTTTTATAAATTGGCATAGCCAGCAGTGGGCTGCCAATGCGCTTACAAGGGTCTCGCTTTATATAAACGCAATTTTCGTTGTTCTAGAAAGCAGTGAGTTTTGTTATCATTCTGATGGAGTACTTAAATAAGAAATCGATTGTTACTGAATACATTTACAATATGCAATTTACTGTATACTTATCAATGTAAATTTCCGAAAATATGTGCACTGATGATGTCATAGACAATAAATAAGTCAGAAAATTCATTTATGTACTTATTTGATCTAAGAATATTTAGAGGAGGTAGACCTCCATGAAAGATACATTTAGATATGTCCAGCGCTCCTGTGATATTTTATAAAATATTAGCTATCGAATACCTAAACACATACAGCATCATGGTGGGTGCAAAACTGAAACAGTATAGTCCGATTTCTCGACTGGTTCGAACGGTTTGCTACTATAATTTTCGGTTAGCACAAAAATTACCGTTAAAAATGGGTGAAAAACGAAGAAATAATATAGAAAACTTCAGTGATTTCGATAGCAGTGATGATGATTTAGATTTTCGCATTTATGATGAAAATATAAACAGAGACATTAGTTCCGAAGGGGAAAGTAATAGTGGTAGTGATATAATTCCAGTTAAAAGAGTTTCATTAAGAACTGTGAGTGACACAGAAGAATCTACAGAAATGAAAAATGACGTAAATGACGACGACGAATGGATAGATGTCATAGAAGAACCTACAGAAGAAACAATTAACTCAGATGGCGAGTGGGAAGATGTTACAGAACAAGAATATGTCCCATTTAAAATAGATTTTTAAACTAGTTCGATGACTACAGGACCACAAATTTCGGACGATATAAAAGAACCAATAGAATTTTTTGAATTATTTTTCACCGATGAATTGATACATAACATAATAACAGAAACTAATGAATACGCAAATACAAAAATACAAGGAAAAGAATTATCTAAGAGATCAATTTGGCGCTCGTGGATCGATGTAAATCGTGAAGAATTTTTAGCTTTCATCGGTGTAATATTCAATATGGAGACAATGCCGCTGGCAAATTTGCAAGAATATTGGTCGACAAGATATAATAGCAAAATCCCATTTTATTCAGAGACATTCACAAGGGATAGATTTTTACAGATATTTTGGATGCTCCATCTAAAAAAACTGCACCCAATGATAATAAATTTTGTTCCCGGGCAAGATATATGCGTTGATGAATCGGTTGTAAAATTTAAAGGAAGAATATGCTTTATAACGTATAATCCATTTAAACCGAACAAATGGGGAATAAGAATTTACGTTTTAGCGGATTCTGATACCGGCTACATTTATTCAATTTTACCATATTATGGGAACTTAACGTCGAAAGAACTAATAAGACCAGACCTTCCCGGGAGCACTAGAATTCCCCTGCATTTATTCAAAACAATATTGGATCAAAATCCTAACGCCGAAGGATATCATATGTACACCGATCGCTATTATACAAGTATTCCTCTTGCAGATGAATTGTTGAAAATGAAATGCCATCTCACCGGTACTATCAAATCTAATCGAAAATATTTACCAATAGCTATACGAAGACCAAGATTTGTTGGAAAAAAAAACAATAGCTGTAAGGAAAGATAAAACATTAGTCCTCGCGTGGAATGATAAAAGAGTGGTGAATTTACTGAGTACTAGTGATGTACCAACAGTAAGATCTGTGGATAGATTTATTTGTGGTGGTGCAAGAGTCACAGTTAAAAAACCTAACATTGTGACAAATTATACAAAAAAAATGCGAGGTGTCGATCGTGCAGACCAGTATGCATCTTCTTATTGCTTTCTAAGAAAAAGTCTCAAATGGTGGAGAAAATTATTTTTCTGGGGGTTAGGAATGTGCGTTATTAATTTTTATATAATGTATAAGATCAAAAAAAGTGATAGGAATGTGAAACCAATGACATATTTAAAATTTGTAAAAAAACTGGTTGATCAATTGGTCGGAACATTCAAACAAGGGAATTCTTCTCGAAGACGCACTTCAGGTGCAAATACTTCTTTAGAGAGGTTGGATAATACGTTACACGTTCTTCGTTCTGGAAAAAAGGGTGATTGTATTGTGTGTTCAAAAAGAAGTGAACCGAAAGGACGAAAACAAACACACATTTATTGTGATACATTTAAAGAAAAACCACATATGCATATGGGAGAATGTTTTGTAAAATATCATTTTCTTAAAAAATACAAATAGTCTTATTTTTACTTTTATATTTTGTATGTAAAATGTATCATCGATTTACGTAAAAACGGTAAATATAGATGTAATATTTTAATATTTTTTTATTTTTCCAAAACTTATTTACCACACATTTTGTTAGCTTTGAAATGGCATATTCAGTGGGGGCATATTACATTGAATAACAAGGCATAATTGTAAACTTTTCATAATTGTTACTTTAAAATATTTTTTAAGCACTAATTAGATTTTTTTTTAAATTAACTTATTTTATTCTAAAAAATATATCTTCACCCATATTCATTTAAAATTTCATAATTCTAACTCAAATGTAAAATAAGTTACAGATTTTTTACACGATGAGCCATGAATATGCCCACTGCGCGTCGATTCATTACAGTTCAATC